>JAADYI010000067.1:0-37252 GCA_023338185.1 Lagenidium sp. CBS 127285
CAGGATCCGTCCGATACCTCCCGATCCGCCCTCCATGGACGCCACCAAGCCCCTCAGCTCGCTCTTGGAGAAGCTCACCGCGCGCCTCGCGCGGGTCGAGTCCAAGCTCGGCCTCGCACCGGGAGAGTCCCCGCTCTCGAGCCCCCGCCATCAGGCGACTCCCAAGGCCGAGTCGACGTCGGCCACTCCCGCCGCCGCCACCACAGCCGTCGAACTCGCCCCACAGCTCGTCGCCTACGACGAGTACGCGGCGCAGTTTGTCCCGCCGTTCATCGCGGCCGCGGACGCCCTCGGATCCGACGCGCAGGCCCTCGGGGCCATCACCAAGCGCGCCTTCGAGGCCCAGCGCGCGTACCTGCTCATGGCGAGCCAGTGCAAGAAGCCCGCGGCGCCCAACCCCGAGCACCTCAAGGAGCTCCAGGCGTGCCTCAAGGAGATCAACGCGCTCCGGGACAACCGGAGCCCCTTTGCCCACCACCAGAACATGGTCAACGAGGGCATCCAGGCCCTCGGCTGGCTCTGCGTGGAGCCCGCCCCCAAGCCGTTCATCGAGAGCTACGTCGCCGGCTCGGACTTTTGGGGCAACAAGATCCGCGTGCAGTACAAGACGACCGAGCCCGCGCAGATTGAGTTCGTCGCGGCGTTCAAGAACCTCCTCGTCGAGCTCATGGCCTACGTCAAGGCCCACCACACGACGGGCGTGACCTGGAACCCCCGCGGGGGTGACGCCGGCAGCTACACGCCGACGGCGCCAGCACCCGCGGCGGCCCCCGCCGCCGCCACTGCCGGTGGCATCAACTCGGTCTTTGCGGGCATTCGCGCCATCGACCAGAGCCAGGGCCACACGGCGGGGCTCCGCAAGGTCACCAAGGACATGCAGACGTGGCGCGCCGAGTACAAGGCCGACGGCGAGGCCCCCAAGGCCCCCGCGGCTGCCACCAAGACCCCCGCCCCCAAGGCCATGGCCCCCAAGGCCGCCGCCGCCAAGCCCCCCGTGTGCGAGCAGCGCAATGGCAACTGGACCATCGAGCACCAGGTCGGCGGCGCGCCGGTGACGGTTAAGGACCTCACCATGAAGCAGCAGGTGTACGTGTACGGGTGCCAGGACGCGGCGATCATCCTCGAGGGCAAGGCCAAGAGCATCGTCCTCGACAGCTGCAAGAAGACCAAGCTGCTCTTTGACAATGCCGTGTCGAGCATTGAGATTGTCAACTGCAAGAACGTGCAGGTGCAGTGCAAGGGCAAGGTCCCGTCGGTGGCGATCGACAAGACCGATGGCTGCCTCGTGTTTGTGTCGTGGGAGGGCCGCGACACGCAGTTTGTCACGTCCAAGAGCTCGGAGATGAACGTGGCGTTCCCCGTGGCCGAGCACAGCGACGAGGTCGTCGAGAAGCCCATCCCCGAGCAGTTTGTCCACAGGATCCAACGCGACCAGACCATCTCGTCGGACGTCTCGGACCTCTACTCGCACTGAGTGCCCCCCCCCACGACGACCTCGTCCGAGACGCCCCGGTAGTCGGGGAGGGAGGGGGCGAACGACTAAACGCTCCAAATACGTAAATGCTGTCGTCGTCGTCGTCGTTGTCGTCGCTGTTGTTCACAAAGGGTCGCGCCCCGTCGCCTCACTCATTCATACGCCCCGGTTGACATGCCCCCCAAGACCCCCGCGACGCCGTTGGGGCCCCGGCCGTCGGTCGCGACGCCCGTGGCAACCAACGCGGACCACGAGCCGTCCCCGTTGACGGTCCCCGCCCCAGCTTCAGCCCCGCCCGACCGGGGCGGGCCGTCGGTGTCCCTCTTGGACCTCTCGCAGCTCGGGGCCATTGCGGCCACGGACGCGTCCTCGGCCAAGCTCGCGCTCCTCGCCGAGGCCCTCGGGGTCCGGCACTACGCGGCCAACCCCCGGACGCTCGTGTGGGTCGATTTTCTCTTTGGCGTCGTGTGCTTTGGCCTCGAGGAGGCCCAGTTCGCGGAGCCCCTGGGGGCCACGCGGCGGCTAGTAGCCGTGGCCCACGAGGTCTTTGCCTTCGCCACGACCATCGTCCCAGAGCCCCCGACGCTCGAGGCCACGTACGAGCTCTTTGCCGAGCAGATCCGAGCCCTGAGCATCGTCGACACCAGCACCGCCGGCGCGCCGACCTGGAGCCCCGCCGAGGTCGCGCGGGTCGTGGGGTTCTTCAGCTCGACGCTCTTTCGCCACCTCGGGGCCTACCAGTTGGTCTTTGCGGAGCCCCGGGCGTGCGTCGTGCGGGAGATCCCGCTCGTGGTCGAGAGCCCCTTGCCGCCCCCGCCCTTGGGCCTCGCGACGTCGCTCGTGCTCCTGCCGACGATGGACGCATAAAGCGCAGGACACGTAGTCGTTTGGTGGTACAGCGTGCGTGTCATTTTTCCTTTTCCTCCTCGGTCCAAACACCTCCTAACGTTGCCAAGACATCTCGTGGGGTCGGCCTTCTCGTGCTTCATCGCTGGAAGACGCGCGTGACCGAGTGCAGGTCGATCTCCTTGAGCGAGTTGATGGTCCCATTGAGGATGATGAACGAGCCGACGATCTGCGTCGTCCGGATCGTGAGCCCCCGGGGGAAGAGGATCGCGAGGGCCGTGGCCGCGAGGAAGCGCGAGCGCGGGGGGATCGTGTTGGGCACGCGCGACTCGCTGTGGCGGATAAAGTCCTGCATGTGGGCCCAGTAGGGCTTTTGGGGGTTCATGAGCTTCATGGTGCTCAGGTTGTGGGGCACGTGCGAGAGGTACCCGGCGACGCAGCCCGCGAGCATGCTCCCGATGGCGTTGGTCAGCGCGGGGCTCGCCTGCACGGGGATCCGCTCCTCAAAGTAATCTGAGAGCTGGTTGAGGCCGATGCCGAAGATGACCTCGCGCATGGCCCGGGGCACGAGCCCCCGCATCCACCGGGTGCTCAGCGGCTCGGGGTTCATGTGGCCCGCGTTGAAGGCCTCGAGCATGCCACTCACGGGGGTCATGATGATCCCCGGCGAGATGGCCTCGGCCAGGCGCACGAGCTGCGGGTTGTCGTACGCGTCCGCGTCCACGTGCTTCTCCATGAGGTGGCGGATGCCCTTGAAGCCGTTGATGTACACGACCCGCGTCGGGATCTGCATGCCCATGTTGGGGAAGAGCGAGGTCACGGGCTGGCCCGTGAGGCGGGCATTGAGCAGCGAGTTCATGGCGCTCCGGTAAAAGCTCTCCAGGGCCGCGGCCACGGACGTGGCAAAGTAGGGCGTGGGCTTGGCGTGCTGCTCGAGGAGGGGCGTCTGCAGGAGCGCCGCCTGCCGCCGGATCTCCTTGCTCAGGCTGTGGATCACCTCCCGCGAGGTCGTTCGGTCCGCAAGGAGCTCGTCGAGGGCATCCGAGCTCAGCGCGTAGGCCTCGACGGGCGTGAGGCACCGGCAGCTCACGGCCGCGGGGTCCCGGAGGAGCGCGTGGTTGGCCCCGACCGACTGCCCCGGGGCGGAGATGCCCAACTGGTGCACCTGGCCGTTGATCTCCTTGGTGCTCTCGACGCGGCCCTGGGCGACCATGAGCATCTCGGTCTGGGGCTCGCCCTGGTGGTACACGATGCGGCCCTTGGGGAAGCGCACGGCCGCGGCGCGGGCGCAGATCCGGCGGAGCGTGGGCTCCGAGCAGAGCGAGAAGATGCCGCAGCTGGCGGCAACCTCGACGCACGAGGCGGGGGCCCCGGACGACGACGACGACGGGCCCGCGCCCGAGGCGGCGGCAGTGGCGGCGGCGGGGGCGGCGATGGCCATGACGATCACAGCGGCGCGTGGGGCGTTGGGCGTTGGGCAATGCGCAACTACTCGATGCCAGCAAGACACACGACTGGGCACGACGAGGCGATGACGCAAGCGGCACTCACTCCAGAGGACTGGCACGTGGTGGGCCGGGTCAATGAGGCGGGTTGGACGAACGCCACGGGTCGAGCTCGTGCCGACGGTAGCACTAAGTATATTTTGACGGGGCCGCGAAACCCAGGCTCGACAGCCCATGGAACGAAACCCGTGGGTTCTAGAGTGAATGCTCAAACTGGCAGGTGTGTATCTTGTGGCACGCACCAAGCACCAATTCGGGGCACCACGTCCGGATCACGGCGGTGGCGGCGGCGACGCGCCCTGGAGCGCGACCCGAAGCTGCCGTGGGCTGAGGATCTGCATGCGCCCGGCGGTCGCCGCGTTCACGGGCTGCCGCCGCGGGGTCTTGCGTGCGGCGGCGGTGGACGGCGGCGTCGTGAGTGCGAGGTCGCCTGGGGTGCCACCCCCGCCGCCGCCACTCACCGATGGACTCGGGGCGAGGGCCGCGCGGACGATCGCCTGGGGCCCCGTGGCCCCTCCGGAGCTGCGGGCGATGGGCGGGAGGCGGTGGTCGTCTCGGAGCGCATCGACTGCCGGCGACGGGGCCCGGGGCGCCACCGCCACCGCCACCGCCCCCCGCGTCGCCCGCCGCTGCCCCGCGCCACCGCCGTCACCGGCACTTGTCGTTGCCACTGCGGCCTCAGTGTCCGCGTCGTCGCGAAGGAGCTGATGCACGTCCTCGATCACCGGCCGCGCGGCGAGCTCCTTCTTGCGCTCGCGGGCGTCGTAGTCGACCTTGAACTTCCACGGCCGGCGACCGAGCTCGAGGTCCCCCTGCATGAGCACGCCGAGGCACTCGCCCGCGAGGGACCAGATCTTGGCCCGGCGGTCAAACGACGAGGTCACGAGACTCGGGGGCTCGCGGATGGCCTGCACCGAGTAGAGCACGTCCGCGTGCGCGCGCCACTGCCCGAGGCTCGCGGGGGGCAGCGCCTCGGACGCCACGAGGGGCATCCCCGCGCCCCCGCAGAAGAAGGAGGCCCCGGGGTCCCGGGCGCGGTAGGCCGCGTACTCGGGCCCCCGCTGGAGCTTGCGGACCATGTTGGCGGCGTGCACGCGGAGGTTGCGGCGGGGGTTGACGCACTCGACGGGGCGGTCGAGGGGCCGGAGCTGGTGCTCGTCCTCGAGTCGCTCGAGGACCCCACGGAGCCCCCAGAGCGAGACGACGCCCTTGTCGTCACCGGCGACCACGACATAGTCGTCCCAGGGCAAGGACGATGACGACGACGACGACGACGACGCCGATGGCGGGGACGGAGGCAGCAGCGCCAGGCACGTGACCGAGGCAACGCCCCCGCCGACGGCCGCCGCGCGCGTGTTGCGGAAGCGGTAGACGCACTTGCCCTTGAAGCGGCTCGGGCGCGTGCCCCAGAGGCAGAGGTTGCCGGCGTTGTCGGTCGCCAGGAGCAACGGGTACGGGTCGAGAAACTGCAGCGCGAGGACCCCGCTGACGTGGCCGAGGCACGTGCCGTCGAGGCGGCCAAACTCAAAGTCCCAGAGGTGCAGCGTGGCGTCCGAGGACCCCGAGGCGATGAGCGAGAGGTTGAACGAGAAGGCAACGGCCGCAATGTCGGCGCCGTGGCCGCCCGTGAGCCGCCGGAGGAGCACGCCTCGCTCCGAGTCGCTCTCGTCGTGGATGGCGATCGCGCAGTCCCACGATGCGCTGATCACCGTCATGTGCTCGGCGCAGTAGCAGAGCCGCGTGACCTCGGCCGCGTGCGCGCGGTTGTCGGCCTCGGGGTACGCAAAGGACTTCATGTGCGCGCCGTTGAGGTAGTCGAAGACGTGGATGTGGCCTCCTGGCAAAGGTGGGCACGAGACGCGTTCATCCCCATCCGCCCCATCGGCTGCATCGCTCAAGATCGCACCGTGATCACCGACGATGAGCTTGCGCTCCCGAAAGTCGAGGCACATGGACGTGAGGTCGAGGTGGCTCAGGCCCCTACCGTGCGCCGCCGCACGACGTGGCGTCAGCACCTCATCAGGTCATCGACGCCGTTTCTTGCAGTGACGCACCGGTAGACGCGGAGGAGCTTGCCGAGGCGGGCGTCCCAGACCTTGACATCCCGGCCCGCGGCCGTGACAAAGGACAACGACGTTGGGTTGTAGAGCGCCGCGAAGACCGGGTGGTCGTCCGTGAGCTCGGGGTTCTCGAGTTTTTCATAGTCAAACTTGGTGAGCTTCTTGCCCGCGGTGACGAGGCGCTTCTGGGACTTGACGGCGACGATCCGCTTGACGTCGCCCATGTTCTCGGCCGTGAACGTCTGCATGCAGGCAAAATTGCGAATGTCCCAGACCTTGAAGATCCCATCGACGTCGGCGGTGATGATCTGGGGCGTGTCGGGGATGATCTCGACGCCGCAGAGGCTGTTGTTGTGGCCGTGGAGCCGGAGGATGAGCTGGTCGACGTATGGGTTCCACACGAGCGCGTCAAAGTCAAAGCCCGCCGACACGAGGAAGCGGTACTCGGGCGAGTAGGCGAGCGCCCGGACGCCCTTGGCGTGGCCATCGAGCTGCTGCTTGTGCTTGCCCGTGTGCACGTCCCAGAGCCGGATCGTCCGGTCCATGCTCGCTGAGGCCAGCGACTCGAGCGTCGGGAGCTGCCGAGGGGCGCTCAGTATCAACGGCAGCAGCCAGCGTCCCGACGACCCACGCACGCACATTGAGGAGGTCGAGGACAATGTCATCGTGCGAGCGCGTGAGGACGCGGCCCCGGGCCTCGCCGCCCAAGTGGTGGCGCTCCTCCATGCGCTCGGCGTCCCACGCGTAGACGATGCCGCTGACCCCCGCCGAGAAGAGCGTGTTGGACTCGGGGTACCACCGGAGGCAGTTCTGGGACGTGGGCGTGTGGCAGCTCTTGACGAGACGGAGGTTCCCGTCGTCGAAAAAGCGGAACTGGAGGTCACTCGAGGCGAGGACGTAGTGGTTGTGCTACCAAGGCAAGGGCATTGCGTCACGTCAATCCAATGGGTCCGAGACATCGCCACGACACTGTCGGTACCCGCGGGAGGTGCTCGGCGCAGAGGACAAAGCCCTCGGGCGAGCGGATGCTCCGGAGGAACTCGCACTGGGGGCTGTAAAGCTTGAGGACGGCGCTGCTGTTCTCGATGAGCGCGACGAGGTCGTTGGCGGGGAAGTAGTAGATCTACGACCCGAACGAGGGAGGCGTGAGTGGGTCGTCGTGTGCGTCATTGTCCCCGATCCCCAAAAGAAACAAACAAACCCACACACACACACACACCCGGTCGATGAACGTGCTGTGCTTGGACGCGTCCTCCCACTGCACGTGGTGGTAGTGCTGGATCGAGTTGGGCTGGTGGCTCTTGACCGTGAGCCCCGTGTCGACGATGAAGCTCGTAAACTCCTCCCACTCCATCGAGCCATCGCCATTGATGTCGATCTGGGCAAAGAGCTCGCAGAGATTGGCGATGAGCTCGCGCTCGCTGAGGTTGCGGAGCCGCGAGCTCTCGTGGGTGCGCTCGCTGCCCTGGACGAAGCGCATCATGACGTAGACGAACTCGGCGATCGAGAGCCCGCGGTCTTTTTGCTGGAATTCCTTGCGCAGCGAGCTCACTTTGTCCATGTCCATCATCATCATGATGTCCATCGTGAAGCCCTTCTCGGGGTCGTGCTCGTACGGCCGCGCGAGCGGCGTTGGCGCCGCCGTCGGGGGCTCGTCCCTGCCGTGCGTAACGCCGCCCAGTGGTCAGTCACGGGGTCCGATCGCTCCAGGGCCTTCATGCACACACGCAACGCACGTGAACCCCGCGACCTCGGTGAGGAACGCCCCGGGGCCCTCCGGTGGGGCCTCCGAGGCCGGCGGTGGCCGCCTGCTGCTCGCCATGCGCCGCGGTCCGCGTTCCCGTCGACCAGCGACCAGCGACCAGCGACCAGAGGCTACACAACACACCACTGGCGAACCGAATGCGGGGTTGGCGGTCGGTAGAACGTATCGCTCGAGGAGCCCGATGCGTCGCGGCGGTGCTTTCGTGGTGGCCCTTCGCAGGGGGAGCGTTTCGTGGCGCTTGCATCTCTGGACGAGGGGGAGATGAAATGATCCCGGCGCTGGTGCCCATCGAATTCGACCGGCAGTCCGTCGAAAGATGAGCACGCCGGAGGACGCGTTTGATGGCGGTGACGGGGGCGGAAGAGGCGGTCGCGGCGGTCGATCGCCAGGAGCCCTCGCGCCCGTCGACGACGGCGACGACGGCGGCCGCGGCTCTCGTTCAGTTTCGAATCCATCGGGCGCTGGAGGTGCTCCTGCCGTGGGGTTTTGCACCAATCGGG
This sequence comes from Lagenidium sp. CBS 127285, assembly GCA_023338185.1. Classification (NCBI taxonomy): domain Eukaryota; phylum Oomycota; class Peronosporomycetes; order Pythiales; family Pythiaceae; genus Lagenidium; species Lagenidium sp. CBS 127285. The sequence goes on from JAADYI010000067.1 coordinate 8,151, forward strand.
ATCGCTCGTGATCCCGATTCTGTTTCCTTCCCTCGGACATCACGCAGCAGTCCCATGGCCACCACCACCACCACCACCACGCGCAGCAGCAGCGGCGGCGGCGGCTACGCGGCCGTCGTCGTCGGGGCCACGGGGGCCGTCGGCCGGGAGCTCGTGGCCGAGCTCGTGGCGTCGCCCGCGTGCGCGCGGGTCGTCGCGCTCTGCCGCCGCGAACTCCCGCCCGCCGCGTGGCCCGCGGCGTTTCCCCGCCTCGACGCCGCGGCCGCGACGAGCAAGCTCGAGGTCCGGGCCGTGGACTTTGACCACCTCGCCGAGGGGGACGTCCCCAGGGGCGACGCCGCGTTCTGCTGCCTCGGGACCACGCGCAAAGGCACGTTCCTTGGTCCCTGGTCTCGGGTCCTGGTCTCGCTGTCGCGACTGACCACAGCAGCACGCGCGCGCGCAAAACGCAGACGCGGGCTCGGCCGAGGCCTTCCGCAAGGGTGCGTGCGACTGTCACCACCCACTATGTACCGGTACTGTGCATGCACAGGAGATGGCGAGACTGAACCCGCGCCCTGCTGCCGCGCCCATGCAGTCGATCTCGAGTACGTCACGCGCTTTGGGCAGCTGACCCGCGCCGCCAACGTCCCCTACTTTGGGCTCCTCACGGCCTCGGTACGTGCCGGATGCTGGGCCCCGTCGGTCTCCGCGCTCACGCTCTGCTTTCTGCTCTTGGCGGCGGTGGCCGTGCGTGGGCAGAACGCCAACGCCCGGAGCTGGTTCCTGTACCCGCAGACCAAGGGCGAGGCCGAGAACGCGATCCGGGCGCTGGCCTTTGCGCGGACGTCCATCTTCCGCCCCGGTCTCATCGACCGCGGGGAGCTCGCCCGGGGCGTCGAGCGGGTCGCCATGTACGTCGTCCCCAGTGTACGTCCCTTCGCCTCGCCTCGCCCTTTGCTTGTCGGGTCCCACCACCACGGAGCTGTCGTAGATCACCGCCGTCGCCATCGCCAGGGGCATGGTCGCCGACTATGAGAAGGGCCCCGACGCGGGGCTCAAGGAGTGGACCAACGCCGAGCTCAAGCAGTTTGAGTGACGCCCCCACGCTCCCTCCTTCAGACGACTATTTCAGGCGGTCACTGCCGTCGTCGCCTTCGCCTTCGTCGTCCTCCGTCGTGCTCTCGGGGGTTTGAAGAGCAAGCTGCAGCGATACGATAATACACAACACGCTCTCCACGCCACCCGCGATTTGCCCTTTGTGGCGGCCGAGGGCGAACCGCCGAACGCTCGACGATGGCCGACGCCCCAGTCGCCGTCACGACCGGCGACACCGCCGCCGAGTCGGCACCGCTGAACCAGTGGCTGCAGCTGGTCGACGAGTCCACGGGGCGGTTTTACTACGTCCACGCGGCCACGCAGGCGACGACATGGGAGGCACCCGCGCACTTTGTGTCCGTCCGTGCCGCCGCCGTAACTCCCGACCTGGCCCGACACACCCTGACCTGCATCGCCCATGTTGTAGCCCCCATAGCGACGACGCCCTTCCCACGCCGCCCCCCGCAGTGCCGCACAACACGCCCCCACCCCCACGACAGGCAACGGTGCGCACACACGCACAACATCACGCGCGCAGAGCCGTCGGGTGAGCGTTTCACGCACTTCCTTGTGCCTCCTCGTTCCGTAGCTTGGGCAGCTCGTGTCGACGATCCTGCGCCCCGTGCAGTCCCGAACGCCCAAGACCACGACCAAGGCCACCGAAAAGGGCGAGCTCCGGGATCCTCCGCATCTGGCCCTCCATGATTTTGCGGTCGCGCACTTTCAACTCTGCACGCGACCAAAGCTCCCATTCCAGCAGGCAAAAGCGTTCGACCTCCAGCAGCGCTTGCAATGGGAGCGCGATCTCCTCGACACGCCTCTGACCAAGCTCGAGGGCGACCAAGCCAAAGTCGGCATCCAGGCCTTCCGTAACATCTCGGGATTCATGGGCAACCGATCCAGCGGCAAGGGGCAGATCGATCACTGCTTCAAGCTCATTCGGAACGTCATGCCACGAGCCGCAGCGATCAAGGACGAGATCTTCTGCCAGCTCTGCAAGCAACTGACGGGGAACCCGGACATGTACGTGTGACCAGCAAGTCCCGCGCACTCTGCTCCAAGGATCTGATCAATGGGTCGTCGCAGCAACGCCACGTGGAATGGCTGGCTTCTCCTGCACGCATGTCTCGTAAGTTTCCCCCCTTCGGACCAGCTCGCCCCCTTCATGGAGAGGTTCTTTGCGAATCACCTCGGAGCCAATGACTCCAGGATCGCACAATTCGCCGCAGGGTGTGCGTGCGCCCTTCACCAGTGGCCCAAGAAGCCAGAACGAAAAGAAATCCCGAGCTTACGCGAGATCGAGTCCTTGCGGGAACAGACCCAAGTCGAAATGACGATCTACTTCATCGATGACTCCACCATGAAGTTCTGTGTAGACTCTTGGACGACATGCGCGGAACTGGCTGATGCCATTGCTTCAAAGCGTGGCATTCGAAAGCCGCAGGCATTTTCGTTGTTCGAAGTTTCACCAAATGGCGAAGGGCGTCGACTCGACTCGGACGAGCGTGTTCTCGATCTATTTGCACTATGGGAGAGAATCGGAGTCGAGAAAGTCACAAAGAAGAAGAATAGTGGAGTTTCGCTCAGCACGTACCGACTCCTGTACAAGTTATATCTCCATCTACCTCTTGACGACGATATGATTGAAGATCTGCGCCTGGTATATTTGCAAGCCGTCCATGACACGATCAACTCCGTCGTGATTTGCCCACTTCGAGATTGCATCCAGCTTGCTGCACTCCAATTGCAATGCACGTTTGGGCCATATCAACTGGGGCGCGACCCCGTGTCCAGGTACGACTTCTGAATTGCAGCCGCAGGTTTTTGTACGTCTCGAAGTACGAACTGATGTCATACGCCGAACAGCGACACGATTCAGCGCTTCATTCCATCTACTTGTTTGAGCAAGGCGAATCGTTCTGACGTGACATCCCAGGTCTTGGAAGCCTACAAAATACTGGAAGACAAGTCGATTCAGCAGAGTCAACTCACTTACCTTCGGATCTGTAGCGCTCAGCGGTTGCACGGATCGACGTTTTTCCATATTCTCAATACGAGAAGTCGATCGATGCCCGCCGACCTCGTTCTGACTGTAAATTCAAAAGGGATTGACCTTGTGAGCGTCGTCAACGATGCCACACTTGAACACTTCCCCTTCGTCAACATCGTCACTTGGGGCTACAGTTCGAATTCGTTCGTGTTTGTCGTCGTGTGTGGGAATGAGGAAAAAGAATTTGTGTTCAAGACCAAAATGGTACGTTTGTTTCTCGAGATTTTAATATCATTGCCGATTCTGACACCACGATAGGGCAAGGCTATCAACGATGTCGTCGCAGCATACGTGGCTTGCATATTGTCAGCTGCGTCTCGAGCGTAGGATTCAGCCTATAGTGCACTCGCACCAAACACTGTGTGCATTGTAGGTACCATTGGCTAGTGCTTTGCTGTGAATCGCCAGTATGCTAGAATCCATTCTCATATCCTTTTGTTGTTGACTTCGCAACTTGACATGCTTTCGCCGCATTTGATTCGATAGCAACGATATGCTGTCACCACGTCCACTCCCTGAAGAATCGTTGTTCACAATGTGCAATACTGTCGAGCCACTGGAACGCGTGCCGTGCTGAACAATTTCGTTCTTTCGGTTGAGTTGTGTGGCTGGCGATCTCGTCGAGGTCTGGTGTAAAGGTAGTCGATACCGATCATCGTTCAACAATGTGGTTTCCCAATCTTGCAGCAGCGTACTAATATCTGGCGAGACTACTGCCCCGGCAACCCACTGACAATGCCGGAGCTCCTGACCCGTACACTCGATCATTGCCTTGATTATGCCACCGAAATGTTCTTGTAGCAGTGGGCTCGAACTGGCTGCTTGTTGACACGGAACTGTGGGGATATCTTGCTCGTGGTCGTGCTTTGAATCAGAGCGAGAAAATTGAAGAACTCGATGTACGGCTAAAGCGCATAAGATCCCTGCAATGTGCCTACATCAAAAGCCGTTCGTTCAACTTCGTAGTGCGCGGCTACACCACCTGCGAGATGTTTTTGCTCGTCTGGATCAAGAATCGATTTATCGTGACGATCGGCCAAGGAGAAGATATGAGATGCCTTTTCGTCGGCAGTACCTCGATAAAGCACAGACAGTATCTGTCGATCGTTTCATCAAGGTCAGCGTTTTCGATAACGCTTCGCCCAGCATCTATAGATCACCTTGATCAAGTTGTGAAATGATAAGCTACCGTTTGCGTCGTACGCGAGTTTGTCCACGGTCAGCTTGCAAAGTGCGGGCGGCAGCTACGCGACTCCCTTTAGCTTACTTGTGACAACTCGCATATGAGACCTAGTTCAACTTACCATTGGAAACTTCCGCATGATCAAACCGTCAACAAATACCTTGCGCAGTCCGCGATGGCGCCGACAACTTCCTTTTTTCGTATATGCACGCGCGAACACAAACTCGTCGTAGAGTTGGTGTAGCTCATCAGGGTGAAAATGTGCGTGTTGAATAAGCACTCGTATTTCCTGCGTCAGTAGAGGTGCTTGTCCTCTTGCAATGGTCCTTGAATCATCGAGGCGCTGGTCGCACAGGTTGTACATGGTTTTGGCTTCTCGGAGCACGGCTTCGATGCTCAAGTCCTCGAGATCTCGGCACGTCCGCAGGGCGACCTGGTAGAGGTAGCTTGAGTCCCAAGTTTCGCCTTGATGCTGCCAATATATTCGTCCGTCAACATTGCGAAGGACGCACTCCGTGTTCCGAGGTGAATCCAAAGCGCACACACCGGATCCGCCAACATCTCCACGACCGCCAGACGTAGGACGTGCATCGCCACTGCGAGGTGGACGACGCTGCCGTGCTCGTCATCGCAGATCATCACTCTCCAGAGTTTCCGGAGTATCCCCACGGGGAGCTCGTCGACCCACAGCGGGATGAACCACTTGCAGGCAACGAGCGACGCGACCATCGGGAGATCGACCTGGCAAGAGAGAGAGCGACACATGGCCGTCGTCATTTCCAGACGAGCGAGAACCCCGTCGATGGACGACGATGGATCTCGCTCCTACCGTCGCGAGCTGGGCGGGCGCGAGGGGGACGAGCCACTTGTGCATCATGCCCGTGAGCAGCGTGACGTCCTGCGAAGCTGCCGCGTGAGGCCCCACCACTGGCGTTTCCCAGGTCTCCCTGAGTTCGATGGGCACGCACCACGTGGAAGCCATGGAGCCGCGGGGCGCGGGCGAAAAAGTCCTCGGGGAGCACCCTGCGACCGAGCGGGCGTCAGTTTGTCCCCATCGCGTCCGTCAGTGGGCCGCGCGCCGTACCGCTCCAGGACATCGGCGTAGATCCAAAAGGCCCGTTCCTCGGCGTCCATGTCATCGTCCGCCGGCGCCGTGGCCGTCGCGAGCGTGTGCGCGAGGACGAAGCAGAGCATGTCGGCGTGGCCCTGCACGTAGCCAACGCGCGGGTTCCGCTGTACGCACAAACACAGGCACGTGGACGTTGTCAGGCCGGTCGGATCCGACGATCGCGTCTCGTCCCGTACGATGCAGTACGCGAGGAGGACACGGCGGAGAGCGATGCGGTGAGCCACCGCCACGGGCACCACCGACGTCGCGTCGCCGAGTTCCGTCTGGCCGGGGGCCCCGAGGAACGCGACTGCGGACGGCTCGATACGAGCGAGGTCGAGTTCGAGCTGCTCGCGATCGTCGGTAAAGTGCGCGGGCCGCGAGGTTGCGCCGTGCGGCTGCCGCAGAACCTCACGGCGCGGGAGCCCCGCGCGTCGACAGCACTCGTCGTAGGTGAGCGCGCTCGCCGCCCGCAGTCGACGGGGAGCGGCGTGGAGGACGTCCCAGGCGTCGTCGGTCATGTGTGCGTGCGTGGCCTACTAGTGCTAGAAGGTGGAAGCAACTTGAACTGGGAATTCTCGACAGGAAGGCGAAATCATGACCTAATGGACCGTCCAAAAAAAGACACCAGAGAATTGGCGACAGTGGCCGTCACTCTCTCGAGGGGCTGCTTGGCCCACACCTGCTGCTGAAGGATCTATGTGTCGCGGCCGGCGGCGTGAAAGAACCGAAGTCACGCAGCAGCAGCAGTGTGCGAGTTGCAATTCGCGCGTGACCAAGCAGACGCAAGAGCAAACGCAGACGCCCGTAGCATTATAATCGCAAGAGCGAGAGCGAGGGACCAGCATCAACCATGTCGGCGATCCAGGTGCCTCCAACGCGCATGTACGTGGTGGGGCGGTCGCGCTCTCTCTTCTTCTGTGGGGGGGGGATCAGTCGGACGGTTTTGTCACAATGAACGCTCTCCTGACGCCCCGCAGGCAGCTGACGACCTTCAAGGGCAAGCGCGGCGGCGCCAAGAAGGGTACGTGGCAGGGACGACACCGCGGGGCGCCCCATGTCTCTTAACTCGCCTGTTCGCGCGATAGGCTTTGAGCTGCTCAAGAAGAAGGCCGACGCGCTCAAGATCCGCTTCCAGGCGATGCTCCGCGAGATCCAAAAGGTCCGTCTCGCGCTCGGTTGACCACCCTTTCACCGTCCCTGCATGGGGCTGCGCCTGACGGGGGCGCGCGTGACTCGACCAGACGAAAATGGCCATGTCGACGGAGGCGTCCGAGGCGTTTTTCTCGCTGACGCAGGCCCAGTACGCTGCGGGAGACTTTCGAACCAAGGTCATCGAGTCGGTGACGACCGCCGAGGTCCGGCTCATCAACCGCATCGACAACGTCGCGGGCGTCAAGCTCCCCGTGTTCACCGAGGTCGAGGTGACCCGCGAGAAGTCGGACAATATCGGCTTGGCCGGCGGCGGCGGCAAGATCCAGAACTGCCGGGAGAAGTTCCGCAATCTCCTTCGCGCGCTCGTCAAACTCGCGTCCCTCCAGGTTCGCGCTCGCTCGTTTTCTTGATCCTCCCATGCGACTTGGATCTCCGTTCATGAATTGATGGGCTTGTGCAATGGGTTGTGCTCACCTTGTAGACGTCCTTTGTGACTCTGGATGAGGCGCTCAAAGTGACCAACCGCCGTGTGAATGCTCTGGACAATGTACGACTTGGTCCGCGTGAACTTGCAAGCTGCATGCTGTCTCACAAGCCACGGCCGCAATGACGCTTGGTGTTTCGATGTTATTGTTGTCAGGTGACGATTCCGCGTATCGAAAAGACCATCGACTACATCATGCGTGAGCTCGACGAGCTCGAGCGAGAAGATTTTGTGCGGTGCGTGAAGTGGCATTTGCCCCAAGGTCACGCGTTGTTGTTGTTGTCACACGGGGATCGTGCTTGGTGCGTAGGATCAAGAAGGTCCAGGCGAACAAGATCGAGGAAGAGAAGGAGCTCATGGCCAAGCGCAAGGCCGCGGGTACGCCACGGGCTTTGGTCTGCTGGATATGTGGGACCAGAAGCTCACATCAGATTATTTTTCAGCGGCGGCAGCAGCGGACGCGCCGGGTGCTGGCTCCACGGGTGCCTCGCCGGCCCCGAGCTCGGGCAACCGGGCCCCAGTCGTCTCGACCAATCCTTTCGACTCGAACGATCCGTTTGCTGACATCTCGTCGGACCGCGACATCCTCGCACAGTTCGAACCCGCCGCCGACTCGGATGTCATCTTCTAGAGTGAGAGAGAGAGAGAGAGAGAGAGAGAGAGAGAGAAGCAGAGTGTGTATTGCATGTAGTTAATGACCATCGGAATACAGCTCTGGCAGTTTGTATGGGCACTATTGTGAGCACCCGCGATATTATCGACTGGGGACAACAACGCAAACGGATGGAGCCGATCGCCAAGCGCCTGCGGCAGTCGGCGGAGAGCGCTCTCGACGGCGTCAAGAAGCACAAGAAGCGCGCGACGACTGCGACGAACGATGATGTCGCCCGTCGCATTCGGGAACTCGAGGCCGAGCTTGAAGGTAGCGGCTCGGGCAGCAGCGACAGTGACAGCGACGAGGACGATGAGGACGACGACAAAGCCGTGAATGATCCACCACAGGGCGCCGGCGTGCTGAGCCTCTCGACACTCGCGCAAGACCGCGTCGAGGGTCTACCAGCGCACCTCTTGCCGAAGGCCTCATCGAGCGCGAGCGCCGGCGAACTCAAGAAGCGCAAGCGCCATCCCCGAGCCGAGTCACCAGAGACGACGACTCCCACGCCGCTGCTCGATGCCATTCAGTGGCCCAAAAGGGCCCCCTTTGCCTGCAAGCCCTGCGGCTTCATCGGCAACGACCTCGCGGACTTCCAGGCGCATCGAGCGTCTGCCGAGCACGCCGCCCGACAGGAAAACGTCTCCGGGGTGCTCATGTGCAAGCTCTGCGACAAGGCCTTTACCAGTCGCTCGCAGCTCAACGAGCATCGCGCGGGCAAGTGGCACCAGCAGCGTGCCCAGCAGCGCACGGCCCGACACGTCGTCAAGGTCTGCTACGACTTTATCCGCGGACACTGCGCCCACGGGGATCAGTGCCGGTTCGAACACACCGAGACGAAGGCCATGAAACGCGGTCGAGCCCTGGACAAGACCAAACGGCGGCTGTGCGACGAGTTTAAGCGGACGGGGCGCTGCCAGTTTGGCGACCGATGCTTATTTTCGCACAGCTACGCGTAGCACGGCACACACTACAGCACGGGATCCTTTAACGCAACGCCTCCCTAATGCGTGCGATCTGTAATCAACTCCTTGATCCGCGCGTGGGTGAACTCGCCATCGAGCAGCTCCGATACGTTGACGAGCGTTTGCTCCTGCTTGGAACCGCGATAGATGAGCAGCACCGGCAGGTCCGCGGCGGCGATCGTATTGTCGGCCTCCTTGGCCATGAGCGCGGCGATCTGAAGGTGGTCGAGCTCCTGGGCGATGGTCGTGAGGTGCTGGTTGAGAAGCCCACACGTGTAGTTTTCCGGGTCGAACAAGTGGATGACGGAGACGACGTCCCCCGCAGTCGAGTCCGTGAGGCGCACAAACTCCTCCGGGCCCACGTAGGCGAGTGCCCCAAAGCGTGGGCTTTTCTTGCTGCAGCATACGAGCAAAACGGCACCACCACACCATCAGCCAGAGTAAGCATCGACTGGGGATCCATCCACCCCGAGATCAATTCGCACGAGACCTGCTCGCACGCTGCATCTCCTGCATCCGCACGGCATTGTACTGCGCGAGAAACGCATCGTTGAGGAGCATGTCGTCGTCGTCGTCGTCGTCGTCGTATAGAGCGTCATTGTCCGCACAGTCGCAGTCCGAGTCGCATGCCGTGTGGGGTGGCGACTGGTTGCTGCCCGTCGCCGTCGAAGTCGGCGGCCGACTGTGGCCGATCGTGCTGCCCTTGGCGATCCGGAGCAGTGCCGCCCGGCGCTCTTGCTCTCGTTGATCGCGCTAGCGCAAACGTCAGCGTGTCAGTGGGCGTCAGTCGGTGAGCACTGTCACGCATGAACCACCTCTTGACGCAGATGCCGCTTGTGGGCCCGGTAGTCGTTGAGCACGCCCTTGGGGCCGGTGTGGGTCGACCGAAAGTCGCGCGGGGCCACCCCGGGACGCTTGGCAGCGGCCCCCCAGGGTCCGTCGACGACCGGCGTCTGCCGCCACGGGCCCGTCGGGTCGCGCACGGAATGAACGCGCTCGGTGATCTCCTGCTCGTCGTCGCTGCGCGTCCGTCAGTCCCTTGTGGTGGCCCACAGTTCGACAACCGGAGTCCCCACCTCGCCTCCGAGTCCGATTTGGCGACCACGAGCTCATCGGGATCGCGGTCCTGCAGCACGTGGTGCTCCAGGAAGAAGCGCTCCATTGTCACCGTTGGCGTGGGCTTTGAAAGCGCGAGATGAGTGACCCACACGGTCTGGTCTGTTGGGTGTGTGTGCGCGTCGATTGAGGAATCGGTAGAAATGATATGACACGAGGAGAAGAAGGACAAGAACAAAGCGACTTATAAGAAAAAAGAAAAAAAGAACATTGCTCCGCGCTCTACAGCTGACGCGCACGTCATGATCCGTCCGTGGCATACGTCCGTGCGGGCCCCCGCGCACGACATCACTCAGCCCTTGCCCGACTGCTTCATGAGCCACTGGATCACCTGATCAATGTTGACGAGGCGGAGCGCCGAGATCGGGATCACGAGCCACGGATTGTCGACGATGTAGTCCAAGTTGAGCTCGCGGATCAGCTCGGGCTCCGAGATATGGGGCTCGAGGTCGATCTTGTTGGCCAGGACGAGCAGCGGCGTCGTGGCGAGCTCGCTGCCGGATCACACAGCACAATGAGTGTCAGATCAAAGGAAGGAGGGGCAGCGGTGTGTGAAATGGCGATGCCATTTCAAGTACGTGCAGCGTACCGATCCTCCAAGAGGCGATGGAGCTCTTTTCGGGCGAGGGAGATTTGGTCAAACTACGACGGAGACAATGCGCGCAACGTCAAGGAACGCCGTTGGCTTGCCGACCGTCAGGACGTACCGCATTGGCATCGACAACGTAGATGATCACATCGCAGCCGCGCGTGTAGCGCCCCCATTCACTCCGATACTGGGCCTGACCGCCAATGTCCCAACACTTCATTTGCACGCCCCCTTTTTTGACGAGCTTGACGTTCAGGCCGATGGTGGGGCACGTCTCGACGGGGTGGCCCATGGCCATGACATTGAGAAGCGTGGTTTTGCCACTGCGACACCATGAGGTCACCCCCGGGCGATCGATCGATGCATCACAAGGCAGCACGCTACGGACCTGTTTTCGAGGCCCACGAGGACGACCTCGAGCTTCTTCGTGTAGAAGGCCTGGAGCATCTTCTGGAGGATCCCACCCATTTTGACCTGCGCGCCACCGCTCCATGAGCTCACGTGGATGTGGATATGGGGGAGGAAGGAGGAGGAGGTGGAGGAGGAGGAGGGGGGAGGGGAGGGGAGGGAGGAGGAGCGGACAAGGAGGAGGGGAGGGAGACACACGGCTCCCCGCCTCCTCCTCCTCCTCCTTCTCCTCCTCCCCCTCCTTCTTCTCTCCTCGTCCTTCTCCGACGTCCTCCGCCACCCGACACGCGTCCGCCGCACCGTTCGCGTTCCTTCTTCCTCGGGGGAGTTGGTTCTTGGCACTCACTCGGGGGGTCTCACTTGGCTCCCACAACAACTCTGCAGCAGAGCTCGTCGCTTGCTGGTCAGGCTGTTGTGCTGCGGCCTTGCCCAGCTGACACCTCACCAAGTGGCCGCTCTCTGTTAGGCACGGAACAAGTGTGGGTTTCTTTCGCCTCACACAAACGAGAATGGTCGCACGAAGGTTGCACGAATCTCAACGAGGGACCACCCGTCCCCAAGTTCATGTGGCCAACCAACCAACCCCGAACCTACCAACATCCGTCAGCAGCGTGACCACTCGATCCAGTCGAAGTTGAGCTGGAACCGGCCCACCCAGCGACTGACGACGACGACGATGCTGCCCCTCTCGACGAGCCTCCGCCGCGCCGCCGCCCGGGCCCTGGCAGGCCGCATGCCACACGCGGCCAGCGCCGCCCCTGTGGTGCGCTCCTCAAGCGCCCGGGTGAGCGTTCTCCTGCGCCCCGTCGCGGTGAGCAATGCCATGGCCCCGACCGCCCCAACCAGAACGCGGTTGTTCTCAACCATTTCGGCCGATGACGTCGACGTCGAGGATGCAATCACCGAGGTCGTCCTGGAGCCGCTGCCGAGCCGCGGTGGCTTTGTCGACCAGAAGCCCCTGTCGGCCTTTGACCTCTCGGAGCAGATGCTCGACAACCTCGACGCCGCGGGAATCACCCACCTCTTCCCTGTCCAGGCGCAGTCTTTTGACATCATGATGAAGGGCACAGACATTGTCGGCCGCTCCAAGACCGGATCGGGCAAGACCTTGGCGTTTGGGCTCCCGATCGTCGAGAAGCTGCTCGCCGAGAGCCCCAAGTCTCGCCGGGACCCCCGCGCGCTCATCCTCCTACCGACGCGCGAGCTCGCGGTGCAGGTCGCGGAAGAGATCAAGCGCATCTCGCCCCAGCTCCGCATCGTCAACGTCGTCGGCGGTGTCTCGTACACGACGCAGGAGAACCAGCTCCGCCGTGGCGTCGACATCCTCGTGGGGACCCCCGGCCGGATCATGGACCTCGTCGACAAGGGCACGCTCGCCCTCGACGAGGTCCGGGTCTCGGTGCTCGACGAGGCCGACATGATGCTCAAGTTTGGCTTCCAGGAGGCCGTCGAGACGATCCTCGGCTGGGTCCCCCGGGATGGCCAGACGGTCTTGTGGTCGGCGACCTTCCCCAAGTGGGTCAATGCCATGGCCAAGAAGTTTACCCGCGACGCCGTGTCGATCGACCTCGTCGGCCACGACGACACGCACGTCCCCGCGACGGTCAGCCACAAGGCCATCCACGCGCCGCTGCGCAGCCGCGTGCGCGTCCTCGAGAAGGTCCTGCGCCACCATGCGCGCGACGGCCAGACGCTCATCTTCACCGAGACCAAACAGGAGGTCGATGAGATTGCCAATGCCCTCGGCAACGACGTGCGCCCGCTCCACGGAGACCTCTCGCAGGGCATGCGCTCGTCGACGATGGAGGGCTTCCGGAATGGCTCGGTCAAGACCCTCGTGTGCACGGACATTGCAGCTCGGGGCCTCGACATTGCCAACGTCGAGCTCGTCGTCCAGTACCGCCTCCCCGGGGACAAGGAGAGCTTTGTTCACCGCGCGGGTCGGACGGGCCGCGCCGGCCGCTCGGGGACCAACGTGGTGTTCTTTGACCGACAGGACGCCGCCGACGTCAAGGACTTTGAGAAGCGCTACAAGTTCACATTTGCCCACGCCGCGCCTCCGCAGGTGGAGCAGATTATGGACGCGGCGATCGAGGATGTCAACAAGAAGCTCGCGGACGTCCCCAAGGAGTCGATCGCGCTCTTCGAGGCTGCCGCGCAGCAGATGCTCCAGGACAAGGGCATCGCAGCCGTCAGCTCGGCGTTGGCCCTGCTCTGCGGCTTCGACAATGAGCACTTGAGCTCAGTCTCGATGCTCACCGGCCGCCACAAGATGCAGACGATCGAGGTTGATGGCGTGCCACACGGCCGCCAGCTCCAGGAGCTCCTCGTGGGCTTTGACGACCGCATCTCCCGCCGGGACATTCACACGGTCGATGGGAAGTTTGTCTTTGACATTCCCCAGCACTCGCTCGACCAGCTGCGTGAACATTTCCTCCGCGCTGGTGCCGAGGACGTGACCGTGTCTCCCGTCATGGAGCTCTCGCGCGTGCTCCACGTCTTGGACCAGGCCCCCCGACGCGACGCTCGTGGCGGCGGCAGCATGTTTGGGGGTAACCGTGGCGGCAACAGTGGGGGTCGCGGTCGTGGGGGGGACCGTCGTGGCGGCAACGGCGGCCGCAATGGCGGCGGCAGTTGGGATTTTACGTCGTCCTTCTCCCGTGGCGGCGGCCGCGGCCGTGACCGTGACCGTGAGCGCGATGGGAACCGCCGCGGCGGTGGAGCGTCGTCGGCCTTTGGCCGCTTCTCAAGCAGTAAGCGATCGTCTGGCGGCGGCTTTCGCGAGTCGTGGTGAGCGAACGCCCCCTTTGCCCGCCCTCCTCGTAGAGCTCCATAGACGAGGGTCTCGCGATCGATCGAACCGACGAGAGACTCCATTGCATAACTTATCGACGAAAGCCGTAGATTATGATAAAAACGCACACTGACTTTGCATGGTGGTTCCTTTTGTCATTTAAATATCGCCCGACGCCGCGTTGGACGTTCAGCGATGGAGCTCGACGTTCGAGAAGCCCCGGACCCGGCAGCGCTGGTCGTCCCCGGGTGCGAGGGGCGGGGCGGCCGCCCCGAGGTACGACATCGAGCCGCGAAAGTCGGGCATGGACGCGGCCCGGTACTCGATGCGGTCCTCACGGGTCTTGAGGGGCCCCACGAGCGCGGCGGTGACCACGTCCTCGGCCTCGCTGAGCGACGTGAGACCGAGGAAGAGCCCAACCGACTTGTCCACGTCCGGGCCGTCCCGGCCGCAGCAGCGGGCGTGGCGCGCCACCAGCTCGACCAGATCGGTGAGGAAGTTGGTCAGCTCTCTGGCGCGAGTCTCGCCGTAGCGCTGCGAGTCGAGCACGACGAGCGCACGTGGGGGCAGCTTGGCGGCGGCCAGGCTGTCGACGAAGGGTCGGCACGTGGGGCAGTCGCGGCACTCGAGCAGCAGCCCCTCCCGGAGGCGCTTGAACTCGCGGAAGCGACGTTCGGCGCGGTAGATGTCGCCCGTGAGCTGGTGGCACGTCTCGATCTCGTAGACGAAGCGGGTCTTCTTGAGCGCCGACGACGATTCCTTGGACTCGGAAAAGAAGCGCAGCACCCGCACCGAGAGCGGCGTCGTTGTGGTCGACGTGCACGTCGAGCTGCAGCTTCTGCTGCTGCTGCTGCTGCTGCTGCTGCTGGTCCCGACCGGCGACTTTGGGCGGGTCATCTCGAGGGGGGACGTTGGTTGGGGCCGCGGCCGCGAGAGCGAGACTGTCACGCTCGGCTCGTCGTGTGACTACAGTAATAAACACCCACCCGCAGCGTGAGCGCGAATTGGGTGCTGTGCTGTGCCGGTGTCAATCCCTCGGCGGATTTCGCATTACGACTGGCGTCACATCTCCGCTCGTCGAAGGCAGTGGGCCACTGCGCAGCTGCATCAAATTGAGCGCAGGGGCCGAGAAGGTCCAATACAAACTCCAAGTACGTGTGGCCACAAGACGCAACCCAACCCAGTGAAAAAAAGAACGAAAATCGGAAAACCGCACTTTACGCAGTGGAGTGGACGGGCGGGGCGCACTTAGGACATGGCGGATCAGAAATCTTGTCACCCATTTCACCATCACATCGAGAACCTAGACGCCGTGATGGGCCGTGGTGGCGGCGAAGGCAAGGAGCTCGGGCTTGAGACGGCGCCAGCCGTCGACAAGTCGATTGTGCTCCTCCGGGTGCGTTTGCTGGAGCGCCGCGGGGTCCTGCAAGGACAGGGTGCGTGAGAGCTATCAAGAGGCCAACCCCAGGCGCGTATCCACAACGAACCTCGGCAAAGCACACAAAGATCGTGGCGACGATCGACTCGAGGATGGTCGAGACGATCGCGCACATCGCATAGCCGATGATCGAGCAGGCTGCAAAGGTCAGAACGGTGACATTGAAGGTCTCTGCGCGCACAAGCGACAACTGGGGGTGTGAGAGCGCGTCCACGTGCCGTAGCAGCAGCGACGCTCGCACCGCATTGATCGGGATGGATCTTGGCCTCCTCGACCGTGCACTCCATGGTCACAAACACAAGCGCCGAGCCGACCGCCCCCGACATGGCCCCTGATGCCAACAAAGGCAAGAGTGTGCGTCAGGCAGGGCAACCACTAACACATGTTGCTACATTGCTACACGCACTCACCAACGACCATCGCGCCGACGCCGAGCACACTCGACACGAGCGTGTCATTGATGAGATTGCTCCACCCGCGGGCGCGAAATACGCGCATCGTGTCGTACCCGGCCGTCTGGAAGTCCTTGCCGTAGATGGCGACCTGGCAGAACGCGTACTTGTTGAAATACTGCATGTTGCGGGTGACGAACGAGAGAATGCACTCGAGGCAGGCATTCGGGCCCCGCCGGCGGCCCTTGCGTCGCGGCGTCGAGAGCAGCATGAGCTTGAGCGCGCTCAACACCGCCAGGACCAGTGATCCGAGGCACACCGAGCCAAAGGAGATGGTCAGCGTGCGGATCTTGGCGCGTTGGACCGTGGTCGGGTCGTGCAGGCCAAACCACCACTCCCCGACGGCCCCGGCCGTGATGCAGTGGACCACGTTCTTGAGCACCTCGATAAACCAACAGAGGCTCAGCAGCATGAAGAAGAAGCAGACGTTCCCGGACGACGTCAGGTCATGGTACTGCACGAGCGACTGCGCGAGGACGCCGATGACGGCGGTACTCCACACCAGCGTCCAGACGCCCTGGGCCGCCAGCGCCATGTAGGCCGAGGACACGAGATTGGGGAACTCGCAGAGAATCCGTGATGCCGCGGCGAGGTTTGAGGCCGCAAACGCGATCGAGTGGCGAATGGAGAGATAGTACAGGAGCACCACGCCGGCAAGGACGAGGTTGGCAAAGCCCACGGCACGGCCGCCATAACCCGAATCCAGAAACCCGATGGCCGCCGCCACCGTCAGCGCCACGATGCCACCACGCATCGTCAAGTTGATCATCTCGGACGCATGGCGCTGGAGGAGGTACAACCAGAGTGTGGATATGCCGCCGCCAACGATCGACGTCAAGAGAAAGATCCACAGCATCCGGAGACCGTGCGAGGGCACAGGCATCGTCGGCGCTGGGGTGGGCGTGACCGGCGATGGCGACGGCGACGGCGCGGCCCCGCCGTGAATGGTAAAGTAGATGTTGAAGAGCCTGGGGAGTCCGAGTAGGACCTGCCGGACACGAGAGAGACCGAAGTTAATCGCGCGCACACAACCGAGCCGGTAACCTCAATGACATACCGCGATCGCCACGACCACAGCCGCGTTTAGGCCAAAGGCGACCGCAAAGGGCCGATCCTTGAACTCGACCCGGTGGACGGGGCCGCTGGCAGCTGGCACCGGGGCCGGGGCGTGGGGCTCCTCGAGGGGTTTGCCCAAAAGAGCCTCGTGGTCGGCGTGTTGGAGCTCCATGTCGGTCGACGACGGTCTGGAGATGCCGAAGAAGAATGGAGTACGCCGAAAAAAACGCCATTAGAACGTGGGTTATTTACTGTCCACGTTGGTTATTTGGGGGGCCTCAAGTTGAAGTGTTGGCGGTTTCCTCTGCTCAGCGGAGCAAACAACCAAATGGAGTCATCAGCAACGGCGGCCCCGGGCGATGCACCGGCGACGAAGCCCGCGGCCCCCGCGACAGCCAAGTCGGGATCCTCGCCTTCGCCGCTTCCTCTACGGCGGGCGTCGGGGGTCTCGTTCGCGGACCCGGAACGACGACGGGCCGCGTCGTCGGATGCCGTCATCGTCGATCGCCGGCGATCGGTCGGCGACGCACAAGCTATCGGGGACGCGGGGCTTCGTGCCGGCAACTCCCGGCGCATGTCGCTGGATCGTCTCGCGCGTGAGGAGGACGGCGAAGAAGCCGGCGCACGCGATGACCGCGTGCAGGAGAGGGCGGAGGACGAGGACGACGCCTGCCACAATCTCACCTTCGATGGGGTCAAGGAGGGCCCGTACATGCTCTGCAAGCACTCAGATGATCTCCTCGGACACTATGCTCGACAGGCATTCCGCGAGAAAGCGGCCTCCATGCGGGGGGAGAACGCGATCTACTATTATCTGAAGGAGCTGATGAAGAAGCACGGCACGCACAACCAGCACAAGAAAGGGTTGACATCCGAGCAGCTCGTGCTTGATGCCCACGAATTCCGGAAACTCATCGCCAGTGACCCAGTGTTCCAAAGCGCTGTCCCGGACGATCAGGTTGATGCACTGTTCAAGCGAATGGAGAACGAGAACAGTCGAACCATCCGGCATCTCGACTTTGTCGAATTTTGTCTCTTCGACCACAACCAACTGTAAGTAATATCTGGGACGGACAGCACTTGGTCCATGCCGTCGCTGATCTGCTGGTTTGTAGGCGTCTCCTTTTGTACAAGTTCCGGAAACAACTGAAGAAATTGCGGTTGACTGATAATGAGATAACGGACACGTTTCGACGGTTGAGCAGCAATAGTTCCACTATATCTTTGGACTTGCTGCATTCGGCAATTTCCCGTGAACTAGATGTTGTGTTGACGACTGGGGTAAGTGCTTTGTCTCTGGTTGACTCGATGTTCATTGTAAGGTGACGCACTCATCGCTCGAGCGCAGGAGCTGAAATTCATTCTTGGACTCATGGATATGGACTCGGATGGTGAGGTTAAGATAAACGATTTTGAAACCTTTGTCAAGGATGATCAAGCATCACGGTCCTTGTTGCATCCCTTCCAAGAGAATGGTGTAATCGACGTGAAGGTATCGATCAACGAATCAGATGAAACAAATTTGAGGCGTGAGGGCTACTTACAGTTGTTTCCGCAACTTCGCGAAGACACAAGTTCCAAAACGTACCTTTGGTACAAACCAGGCAATCGACTGGATGGCCGATCAGCGGTTGCACACATCCGCTACGCATCGACTGCTCGTGACACCGAATTGGTATCGAAAGGTTTTACATGCTTGCAGCAAGATATCAATCGCGGTGGTGCATTTGGCAAACACTTGTACATTTGGCTGAGCTTTGTTCCACCAAATACGCCGAATACGAGTGAAGTTATCGACTTGTGCCTTAGTAGTGGCGAGTTTGACGACAAGAAAGACGCACGTCTGTGGCTTCCGACCCACAGAGGCTTCAAGCTCGTACACGGCAACCTGAAGGAGAAGAACTCAAAAAATGGAGTTTTTCTTTGGATTCGTAGACGAAGGGTGCTGGCGATGGACGACCTGGTCGACTTCTCGGCAACTGAATCTCCGAGGGGCCGCAACAGCATACGCAGGCACATTGACGAGCTAGAACTACAAGTTCGAGCCACGTTACGTCGAAAGTGTCCCATCGACCAAGATGGTTCATTAAACATCGCTCGTCTGTTTGACGAATTCGATCAAAAAAAAGTCCGGATACTATCAAAACAAGCATTTCACGTTGGAATTGAGTCCTTTGGCATAAAGATGAACGCGAAGGTGAATTTGTAGTATGCATCGGCTGTCTATCGTGCTGCTCACTGTTGTTCCTCACAGGATGCCACGCTCGTGTGGCAGAGGATCAACCCCTGCGGCAAAAGTGGTGTAGATGGAGCAACCTTCGAGCGTTTTATTGAGATGACAGAATCGGATATGTAAGCTGCACGATGAAGGACAATGAATGTGGGTTTTGCTAACTGTGAGCTTCTGGCAGAGACGAAGTTGTTCGAACATTGCAAAGAACGATGACGTCGAAGCCCAATCAACACGTTCCGAGTTATCGACTGATATTCAAGATGTGTAATTCTCTTGGTGATGGCCGACTTAGCCGATCAGACTTTCAGCGATTACTTGCTGAAAACCAATTGATATTTACGAATAATGAGCTGAGCAAGGTGATGCAGCGATTTGACATGAACAAGGATGGAGTAGTTGATTATTCGGATTTTCTACGTTACGTAACTGGAGTATGCGATGAGCCGATACGTAGAGCCCAGCGCGTGGCAGATGCGGCTGAAGCACTCAAAGTGTGGGCTATTGGGCGACAAAACAAGAAGCTTGCGAGGGATGGAAACATTGATTCAAGTGCTGCGTGGAAATTACTGCATCCAAAGAGGGGCGTTGTTGATGCTGGATCTGTGGACCTTGTCTTGAGACAACACGGCATTCGCCTGGATCCTTCTCATCTCAACCGACTATTGGTAATCATAGCGCCAGTAACCAATGGCGAGATTTGTCAGGCGGTCTTTCATGCCTTTGTCAACCATCAACCAAGGAAAATGTAAGTCGATTGGAACTCTAAATATCGGAGGCGGCAATCGGAGTGGAACTAATTTGTTTGATGACAGATCATCGATGGAATATGACGCAAAAAAAGTAATCGGTCCAACACCAATTGACGAGGCAGTCGATGTGGTTTTCAACCGCTTGAATGTTGAAGGGAATGGGAGGCTGAGTCTCGTTAAATTTCTTCATCAATTTAACGCCCTCAGTTCTGAAAAGGGCATTAGCCCGCTTGACTTGAAGGATTTTGTCTATTTGGTACAATGGACTGGCGCTGATTGTGGAGGCGATGGAGCTGTCTTCATCGATCGGTTTATTTGTGCTGTTCGAGACAACACGGAACGGAGAAACATGAAGCATGAATTTGTTACAAACTACGATAGTCCCTCGTTCACTGAAGGTGTTAAACTGCTCCGCGATGAAATGCGACGTTGTGCCAAAACACCAGATGGACGGTTTGACTTCATGATACCTTTCAAGCTCTTTGATAAGGATGGCAGTGGTCAGATTATGCTATCGGAGTTTGAATGTGTAGTTCGGGAGCTAGGAGTTGACAAGTATCTGAACGACCAAGAAGTCAAAAGTTTAATGCGCCGTTTTGACCTTAATGGAACTGGAGGAATTGACTTCGCAGAGTTTTTGCGTTTCAATGTCACAGATGCAAGTAACAACGGAAAATGCCAACAAACCGATCCGTCAATCACGCAAGTGGACTACATTCTCGAGGATATTGCATTTAACGAGAAGTTATCCTCGGCTACCGCGCCTGTCTTCTGTAAGTCGTTGAAGCGTACGTTTGGCATCATAGACAAAGACACGAACGGCGTCGTGTCAGTAGAGAAATTTGTCCAAACACTCCGAAGTATGGGAATCTATCTGCCTCCAGATGATATTGACCGGTTGGTTCACGCTTATGCCAGTGACAACGGAAGTAGTGTTCGCTACAACGAGTTTTGCGACTCACTTCAGCTGGTCTGCCAAAGAGACGACAATTATGAAGGTGGAGAGAGTCATCCTATAGAAGTCATCGATCTTGTCTGTGGTCTATATCGTGACTATTGCAACGCACAGCATAAGTCCATTTCGCAGGGCAAACCGACATTTAGTTTTTATGAAGCCTTTCATTTGAGCCCGGGAGAGAAACGGATTAAGTATATATCATTGGAGGACCTGAAAGAAGTCCTATGGTCCGCTGAAATTCGCAACCCGTATTTACGAGAAGAATTGGAGGCAATTCGACAGTGCTTTCTGTCACGTTCGCATGATGGCTTTAATGTTGGAGCGTTTTGTGCTTTCATGGAGAATGGCCCAAGCTCCCTCTTTCACGACCATGAAAATATGGGTATGCTGGATGGACATATCGCTCGCTTGCAGGAGGAGATTGGGTCGTATTTGGCAACTGGAAAAGATGCGCAGGTTCGACTTGAACAATGCTTTCGCGAGTTTGATGAAGATCACAACGGGTCCCTGAGCCACGGAGAATTCTTGAAAGTACTCCAGAAGACAGGACTTCGCAACTTCTTGACTCCGGAAGATGAAATTCTGCTACTTCAGTTTCTGGATATGAATGGAGATGGGGTAATCTCCTATGGTGAATTTGTGCATTTTGCGAAGAATGCTGGTGAAGTTTTGAACTCTTCGGTTAAAGTACCATCTACCGAAAATAATCCTGCTCTAATTTCGCCAGTTCGGCCTCCTGGAGTTGCAGTCTCACCTCCTGTGTCTCCACCTCAGAGTAGCAGAACTGTTTCACCTGTCCATTCTCGGAAGCTCACCTCACCCGCTAAGTCAGACACTTCTCGTGGATCTCCCCGTGGATGTTCACCTCCTCAATACATGGTGGCAATATCTAGACTGCACAACAAACTGAAACCCCGTTTTCCATTTGAGAAATATTTTCACAAGTACAAACTTCATCCAAGTTCAGAGCCTCTAATAAAGTCTCGTGTGTTTGAAAAGATTATGGATAAATTTTTGGCTCGTCTGATCGAGCATCATATTCCATACAACATGCACGAAATCGACGCAAGTATGCTGGCGCGGTCGTATTGTACTGGAAATGGGAAGAATGTCGTCGACTGCGGGGCGTTTATTAGGGACTTACATAAAGCGCATTCTCGTCTTGACGTACACGGAGAATATTCAAGTGCCAGTAGTAGTGACGGTGATCTCTCATGTAGCAGTGATGAGGGTGAATCTTCAACAAGACACACATCTAAGCTGGTCAGCATTCTCGTCGAGAGTATAAAAGCTCACCACAGGTCCAAGCCGGAACTGGAGAAATTGCGATCCGTCGTCGAGGATGCATTGGTGGCGATAGCACAGAAGAAGAGAGACGTTGATTTAGAAAAGAAGGTCTACAAACTTCTCGCTCGATGTGGCATCCGCTTGAATCACCACAATGCCGAGACGATGTTGGAAAAACTGCGAACAACTGGGGGCCTGTACGATATCAAACGTCTTTGCACGATTATATCCGAGCAAGTTGGAAGGCTCCTAGTTGAAGAGAAATCTGTGGCAGTAGAAGCCATCGTTCGTTCATCCCCAGGGTTGAGCAATGTTCTAGCGGACAAAATGTTCCGATCGTTTTTGGCAGCAGCCCAACACAACATCAGCGGTCGCAAACTCTTGGAGAAATGCGATATTAAAAATGTCGGTACTGTCTCCGTTCTCGAATTCCAAACGGTAATGAGTCTGTTGGGGTGTTCTCTCTCCGAAGCTGAGCTCGATGCGATAAAGGTAGCATTTAGCGCCGAGAGGGCAGGGCAGGTAAACTACAAAGCTCTCGTTCAGCATATCACACGGCAGCAGGCTCCATCGCAAAAGATGTATCACCCCTCCAACCCCCAGAAGACGGCAGCTGAATCGGGGAACAAGCTGATCGCTTCAGCACAAACTGTTGCGAGTGCACATCCTAGCCTGACAACTGTAGTGGCACGTCAACCTCCAAAACGCCAAGTTCAAGCGACCATATTGTCGGAGCATGAAATGAAGCGTATCGATTCCATACTAAAGTCATTTTTCAGCGATCTTCTATCAACTCGGAATGTTGCATTTCAAACTCTGCGCAACGCCTTCGAGATGTACGACATACGGGGAACCGGATTCGTAAGCCCAGATGCAGTACCTTCCGTATTCAGAAGTCTCGACGTCTGGCTTCCGTCCGACATTCTTGAAACGATTAATGGCCGATTTTCGGTGTCGAGCACCGACAAGTTCAACTATGTTGACTTTTGCTTGCTTATTCGCCCAGAGACTTCAAGGTCAGCAGGAATGGCTTCCAGATTGGACGGCGGGCCTGACCACTCGCCCATTCGAACTGAGGTGCAACAAGACTCCAGTCGGCCGTCAGAAAAGGTAGGGTAATATGGATTTGAGATTGAGTGCTTGCAGTAGCTTATTCGCTGCTGTAGCAGGTGCGATCCTTCACGTCCCGCCCAGCCGTCGATGTAGGGCTTGAAACAGTACAGGCTATGTCGACGTCGCGTCCCCAAGAATCCTGGCGATGCCCGATTTGCTTCCACATTCAAACCAGCCCTACACCCACGTGTCAGATCTGTGCTGCCCAGAATCCCGCCTCTGTCCAATACGAGATGCTAGTGCAATGTACCGCATGTGCCTTCCGAAATCGGCCGTCGGCATCCATGTGCGAGCTGTGCCAGCTACCGCTTCACCAATTACCGGAAGCAAATAGTGAACCTCCTCGCACTTCCCAGCAGCCACAGACATCAACCCGTGAATCATCGAAGAAATTTCAATTGAATCTACCAACAACCAGGGCCCCGTCATACGATGAGGGCTGGTTAGCCTGAGGAGTGTATAAACGACAGTTCGGGTGTTCATCCTGCTTGTTTTAACGTGGAGATATTCGTTGTTAAGATGCAAAGGAGGAGACTGGTCGAGCTCCTGGGCGAGTGGCAAACACATTAGTGGGGAGGCTACCGTTGACGAGAAAGCTCCGGTTGCGCAGCTATTGGAGTTCTTGAGTCTACTTAATCGAAATCACACAGGATCGGTCAGCTTGTGATAGTTTTTGTAGACATTTGTGGCGAAGTCGAAATCGCACTGCGGGCTGATGACCCGAAAGCGCTTTTGTTTTTGGATGATGAAGTTGTAGCGAGTGCGCAGCACCCACCAAATCTCGTAGTCGCCTCGACAAATTGTCCGCGTGCGATCGCCACCGAAGGTCAACGGGAGCGTGGTTGTACGGAACCCGCTCGTGTATTCACCGAGAAGACGCGTCTGGCTCAAAATTTGCTCATTGTCTGGTTCGTGCAGCTCCAGAAACGTCCCGCAGTGGTTATCCAGTGCAAAAGCCCCAAAGCACTGAGAGATGTATCCTGTCTGCATGTACGCGACGGCCACACAGTTCTTCTTCTTTCGGCCATCAACGTTGACGCACGATGCAAGCGCGTCGATGGTGTCATTGCGGTCCCAGCACGGGGGCATGACGACCTCGTCCATTGGTGCGAGGGCCCGGAGGCGGCCGACGCAGCTTGAGTTGGTGTAGTCGGTGGTGACGACGAGCCCGGCCGTCGTTTGGGTCTTGAGGAGGCGGTAGGGCGTGTGGCTACCCTCATCGACATAGCAGTCCGGATCAAAGCGCGATGGGCGATCGCTGAGACGGCTGGCGCTGGCTTCCATGGGCACGCCGGACTCGTCGAGGAGGCCGATCTTCTCCTTGGCGGCGAGGGTCGCGGTCGTGTACGCGGGCTCCCCGAATCGGTCGCTGCAGCAGTCAAAGGCGCGGTGGCGGCAGGGATCGAGGAGGAGGCCGATGACGAACTGCGTGGGGGGCTCGAAGGTGTAGGTGTTGATGTCGATGACGGCCTCCCGCTCGCGGGCCTGCTGGAACGCATCGAGTCGCGCCTGCCCGCTCCGGAAGGCCCGGTCCTCAAGCTCATTTCCCTTGTCCGGGGCTGTGATGACCTGCGCGATCGCGGGCCCCAGCGCCGCCAGCATGAGGAGCGTGACGGCGGGGGCCAGGCGCCGCATCCGTCTGTCTGGACGATGCCTAATGGGATCAACGGAATCTTGAAGGGGCACACACAACGAGAGAACCTAGGCTAATTCATGACGACTCCATATTTTTTTGGATCTGGGCCTCGACCTCGTCCCGGAGGACGGACGGCCGTGCGAGCCTGAGGCCCGCGAGGAGCCGCTCGATGTCGCCCTCGTAGAGCAGGGGCTCGAGAGGCAGCGTCGCCGCCAGGGCCGCGTGGAAGCGCCCGAGGGCCTCGCGGAGGCGCCGGAGTTCATCCTGCAGCTGCCGATTCCCCAGGTGCACGCGGGCGCTCGCGAGCGTCAGGGCCTTGGCCTGCTCGGCAAAGGGCCGGATCGTCCCCTTGGTCCGCGCCGTGGCATCCGCGAGCCGTCGCTGGAGCCTCTGGGCGTCGGTCGTCGCGCGCGTGAGCTCGGCGAGGGCCCCCACGGCCGTGGCATGGGCCACGTGCTCGTCGAGGCACCGCTGGCGGAGTGCGACGACCGCGCGCTCGGC
The DNA here is from genome assembly GCA_023338185.1 of Lagenidium sp. CBS 127285. NCBI lineage: Eukaryota > Oomycota > Peronosporomycetes > Pythiales > Pythiaceae > Lagenidium > Lagenidium sp. CBS 127285. The sequence continues at coordinate 33,155 of JAADYI010000067.1, forward strand.
CTCGGCGACGGCCTCCTCCTCCATCTCGCTCCAGTGCTGCTTGCGCGCGAGGCAGTCCCGCCAGACGCGAGCCTGGAAGACGGCGCTCTCGGTCGTGAGTGTGAGGACCCGGGTGACGCGGTCCCGGGCCGCGGCCGCCCGGGCCATCCGCCGGAGCTCGTCGGTCGCGCGGAAGACCTGGCGGTTCCGGAGCGTCCGATGCCAGCCCTGCAGCACGGCTGCGTGGTGATTATCCCGGGCGTAGGCATCGAGGGCGAACTGACTCGTGAGCTTGCGGGCGACCCGCGCGGCTCGGTCGGCCTCCTCCTGCTGCCGCTGGCGCAGGTGGCGTTCGTGGATGAGCGCGCGCCACCGCCGGCGACCGAGGCAGTGCCGCCACGCACGCCCGAGGACCTGCGCGGCAGCGTCCCGCCGGCGATGAAGCCACGCGACGTAAGCGCGCGCCTGGTGGCCACGGACGAGGCCTTGGATGCGCGCGGCCGCGAGGTCTCGGCGTCGGCGCGCGGACGGCGCCTCCCAGCCCCGAGCAACGAGCGCCGCCCGGTACCAGGTCACGAGCGCGTGGATGGCTCCATGCTGGAGGAGCCGGAGCTCAAAGCCCCGAGGCCGGCGCAGCGCCTCGAGGGTCGCGCGGTGGCGGGCGCGGCGCTGGCGGGCGAGGTTGCGCGCCGTCGCGGCGACCTTGGCGGTCCACATGCGCCACGTGGCCTGGATCTGGCGGGCGCTGTGGGCGCGGCGACGGAGGATGGCCGCGAGCGCCGCGAGACGGCCGACGATGCTGCAGACGATTAGGTGACAGACACGACACAGGCGCGCGTGAGCCCCCCCACGACCACCAGCGCAGCGATGGCGCGACGTACACGAGGCTGCGGAAGAAGTGCTGGAGGGTCCGAGCGCTGACGTCCCGCCGGAAGGCCCACTCCCGGGCGACGGCGAGGCGCTGGCGGCGGATGAGGCGACCGGCGTAGTAGCCCCGGAGTAGCGTCTGGCAAAAGACCGCGAGGCGTGCGGCGGCGTCGTGGCGCAGGCGCCAGGGCTGCGCGAGAGCCAGCGTGTAGATGCTCCGAGGTTCGAGGAGGAGCAATCGGGGCTCCCGGTCGTAGGCGCGCGTGAGGACGTACTCCCTGGCCCGCCGCCGCCCGCGATGGCCCCGCCAGAGTCGCTGAAGCTGCGTGGCCCCACGTCGGCGGCACCGGTGGACGAGCACCCCCGCGAGATGCGCGCGATAGTGGCGCTGAAGGAGCCGAGCGCTGCGGTCCCGACGGGCGAGCTCCTCGTCCAGCTCGCGGCGGCGTGCGAGGCCGTGGCGGCGTCCGACAAAGCCCCGGGCAATGCGCGTCAGTGTCAGTCCCGCCCATGCCTCCCGCTCGCGCGAGAGGAGCGTGTCGAGGCAGTGTTGGCGGTGGGCAAAGACCCGGGGCTCGAGCTCGCGGCGGTCGCGATGACCCCGCCAGAGGCGCTGGAGGTCCGTGGTGGCGGTGAGTCGCTGCTGCGCTTGCCGCCGACGCTCGGCGCGGATGTGCTTGGCCCGGCACCGCCCGCAGTGGCCCCGCCACAGTCGCTGGATCGTCGTCACCGCGTGGCGCTCGCGCTCCCGGGCGCGGGCTATGGCCTCGAGCCGCCGGTGCTCCCGGGCGCGGCGCATGCGGCGGGCGTGGGACCGCACGAGTTGTGCGAGGCCCCCGACGGCGACAACCCAGTGCCAGTATGCGGCGACTCGGGCCCGACGGCGGGCAAGGGCCGCGGCGACGAGCTGCTGCTGGCGGCGCCAGGCGACGAGGCGGCGGAACCAGCGCTGGAGGCGGATGACCAGGCGCTTGCGGCGGCGGAGGTGGCGGAGCATCCGGTCGAAGGCCGAGCGCGTGTGGTCGCGGTCCTCGCGGCAGCGCCGGAACCAGCGCGTGAGGGTCATTGCCGCGGCGGCCTCGCGGGCCCGTCGGCGGTGAAACCCCACGACCGCCGAGGCCCGGGGCTCCAGGCCACGGCCGCCAGGGAGCACGGTCACGAGCCCCGCGCGGGGCCCGCGCCGCGCGAGGTCCCGGAGAAAGGGCAGCGAGATCTCGGGGCAGTGGCCGACGCCGAGTCGGAGGAGCTCCGGGCACCGGGCGAGGAGCCCGCGCACAGCGGCCTCGGTGACCTGCCAGTCGCGGCTGAGGTTGAGCGCCGTCAGTCGCGGGCAGTGGCGCCCGAGGGCCCCGACGGCCCCGTCCCCGAGCTGCTCACAGCTCGCGAGGTCGAGGACCTCGAGCCCGGCGTTGGCCCGGGCAATGGCGACGAGGCTCGCCGGGGCAAAGTACCGGCTCCGGCGCAGGCGGAGGCGGCGGAGGCGCCCGCAGTGAGCCGCGATGGCCACACAGAGGGCGTCCGTGGCGATGGCCGTGGCGTCGAGGTCCGTGAGCGATGGACCGAGGGCCACGAGCGTGCGGGCGAGGGCGTCGACGTCGCACTGCGTCGTCCCGAGATGCAGGGCCCGGAGGGCGCCTCCAAAGCCTCCGAGGGCCGTCGCGGCGCTCGCGTCGACGATCGGCACGGAGAAGAACCCGGCGAGGCGGCGGTCGCGTTGGGGGCGGCGGTGATCGCCGGGCGCGTCCTTGTCGCTGCCCATCGGGATTCCGCCGCCGTCGTCATCTTCTTCTTCCTCCCCGTCGTCGTGGTTGTCGTCCTCTTCCTCACCTTCCTCATCGTGGTCAGCGGAGCCGTCGTTGCTGTTGTCGTCTGGGGTCGTCGGCGGCGGCGGGATGCGCACGCCGCCCCAGTGCAGGGTCTCGAGGCGACGGCAGTGCGCGACGAGGACACGGAGCGTCGCGCCCGTGAGCCGCCGGAGTCCGTCAATGACGAGCGCGCGGAGCTCTGGGCACCGCCGCCCTAAACTCGCGAGCCCGCGGCCCGTGAGCTGGTGGCAGCCCCCAAGCTCGAGGACCTCGAGTGGGAGGTGCGAGGCCCCGCCCAGCGCCGCGACGCCGACGTCTGTGAGGCGGTGACAACCCCCGAGCCGGAGCTCGCGGAGGGTCGTCGTCGCGGCGGCGGTGCGACCGAGCGCCACGAGCGTCGCGTCCGTGACCTGGGGGTTGTCCGAGAGGTCGAGCCGGACGAGCCGTCGGGCGGCGCTCGTCTCGAGGACCCGGACGACGTCGGGCTCTCGGAGGCGGGGGTTGCGCGCGAGGCTGAGGGACTCGAGTGCCGCGGCCGCCGCGGATGCGACCGTCGGGAGCCCCTGGAGTCCCAGCCCTGCGGCACCAGCGAGGCGCTCGGCCCGGAGCTCGAGGAGCCGCGGGCAGTGGAGCAGGAGCGCCAGCAGCGCCGTGTCGGTGACGCGCGGGAGGTGGCCGACGTTGAGGCGGGTCAGACGCGGCGCGTGGTCGGCAAAAGCCGCGACGCCATAGTCTGTGAGCCGTCGACAGTGCGCAACGGACACCGCTTCCAGGTCCGGGCACTGCCGCACGAGCCGGCGGGCCGCGGCGTCGTCGAACCACGCACAGTGGTCGAGATCGAGCTGGATGAGTCGCGGGGGCAGCGCGGCAACGACATCGGGGTCCAAGCCTGTACAGTGGGCGAGGTCCAAGGACGTGAGTTGGCTTAGACTCGGCCGCGCCGCCGCGAGCCCGCAGTCGTGAGGTGGCCGCAGCCGCCGAGAGCGAGGCACTCGATGGACGTCGGAGCAGCGGCGACCCCGCGGGTGAGACCCCCCAAGAGCTGCCGGAGGTCGCTGTCGAGGGGCTCCCAGCCACGGAGGTCGACGTGGCGGAGGAACACACGGCGGTGGCGGCTCTGGAACACGCACTCGAGCGGCACGCGCGGCGCTTCGGCTGGCGGTGGCGTCGCGAGCTGGTTGCGACTGGCCACGGGCGCGAGCTCAGCGCCGGCGCCGGCCTTGCGCCGCGGGGGCTTGGCCCGAGACCGCCGCCGTTGCGAGGGGCGTCCGTCGGCTGCCGTCGTCGTCACTGTTGTCCGTCGTCCTCGCGCGGGATGGCTTTATGGGCGGGCGGCCCATGCTCATTGTTGTCCGTGTCGTTTGAAGATGCCCAACCCCGGTATACACATACATACCGACACGGTTCGGATAAACGACCAGCGGGGATTGTGTACCATGTATACAGC
>JAADYI010000068.1:0-37190 GCA_023338185.1 Lagenidium sp. CBS 127285
CCCATTACCACGGAGAGGCGTTGTTGTTGTTTTTTGCACAAACGGGTCCAAGATGGTACTGCTTTCTCGTGCGGGCACGTGTTCATCGCGGCGTTTGAGTATGTTCCCGGGTCCTACCACTTGGTCCAGTGCTCGAGGATGAACGGCGTGAAGTAGGTGATGAGCACCTTGGCCCCCGCGCGGAGGAGGCTCAGGTGGGCCTCCCGGACGACGCTCTCAAACGAGTTGGTCGAGCGGCCATAGTCGGCGAGCATCTTGTACTCGCCCGAGACAACGTAGCAGGCCACGGGGAGCGTCCCCCGGGCGGCAAAGCGCGCGACAATGTCCCCATAGAAGAGCGACGGCTTGACAATGACAATGTCGGCGCCCTCCTGCTGGTCGCGGGCAAAGGCCACCTCGGCGTGGCTCGTCGAGCCGACGGGGTGCTGGTAGCGCTTGCGGTCGCCCTGGAACGTCGACTCGACGGCATCACGGAAGGGCGCGTACATGCACGAGGCCTTCTTCGAGGTGTAGGCCATGATCGACACGTGCTGGAAGCCCTCCTGGTCAAAGGCCGCGCGGATCTCGGCGATGCGGTTGTCCATCATGTCCGAGGGGCAGACCATGTGCGCCCCGGCGCGGGCGTAGGCCAAGGCGATGGCCGCGAGGCGCCCGATGGTCGAGGGGTTGTCGATCACCGACTCGTCGTCGACCGTGCGGAGGAGCCCGCAGTGGCCGTGATCCGTGTACTCGCACATGCACACGTCACAGGCCACGAGGAGCTCCGGGAGCTGTGCCCGGAGGACCTTGGTGCAGCGGATCACGGGCGTGTGCTCGGCGTCGGCCAGCGAGCCGTGGGCGTCCTTGTCCTCGACGACGCCGAAGAGCATCACCGAGCGGAGCCCCTGGGTCTGGAGCTTCCGGAGGTGCGCGACGAGCGTCGCGTATGAGCCATCGGCCTGGGCCCCCCATTGCTGCTCGGGCTCGAGGCCCCGGATCACGCGGTCCTCGGCGCGATCGGTCACGAAGATCGGGTACATGAGCTGCGACGGGTGGAAGTGCGGCTCGCTCCAGTCCCGCTGCGCGGGGTGGTGGAGGCTCGAGTGCAGGGCCGTGCGGGTCATCGCGTTCGTGACGTCGGAGGAAGATGTCAAAGTGGCAAAATGCAAATGAACGAGAGGTGAACGACAGGGGAAATTGTCCCCCCCGGGGGCAGCAGAGAACCGCACCGATCGTGCCTCCAAACTTCGAGTTGGGAATGTTGATCATCCACCAGGATGCTGGCCCACAATTCGTGAATTTCCAGAAACACAAGTTGGTAAGTCAGTACATTGAAGTAGAGAATCAACTACCATCAAGAGATGGTCCTGAGGCGGCCTTGCCCCGCTCGCGGGCGAGCTTGTCGTCGAGGTACTGCGTGGTCTTGTCCTTGGCCCGGCGGGCGGCGATGCTCTCGGTGATCTGGGCCATCTTGGCGACGCCCGCGCCGATGGTCTCGCCCCCGGGGCCACTGAGCTTGCCCTGGTTGGGCAGTGACTTGGTCGCATTGCTCGCGAGCTGCCCGAGGCTCAATGACGCCTTGTACTGGAGCTCCTCGTCCGTCGAGCGCGCGCGTGCAATGCGGAGGAGCGCCTGGATGCCCCCCGCCTCGGCGATCCGGAGGTGGTTTTCGTAGTTGTCGGCGAGCTTGAGCAGCGCGAGCCCCGCATAATGCCGGGGCTCGGCGTGCACCGACATCATGGCGATGAGCGGCCGGAGGGCCCCGCGGTCGACGAGCGGGACCTGGTACTCGCGGTTCGAGGCGAGATGCGCGAGGGCAAAGGTCGCGTACTCCTGGCACTCCATGTCCTCGACGCTCGTGAGGGCGATCGTGGCCTCGAGCCCGCCCTCGCGGGCAAAGTCATCGTGGTAGTCGGTCTGCTGCTCGACCAGGAGCGCAAAGACATAGCCGCAGTGCCGGCGGATCTCGGCATCCGGGCGGTACGACTGCGCAATGACCTGGGGTATGGCCCCGAGCTCGACGAGCTTGAGGAGCACGTCCTTGCTCTCGGCCAACGAGCCGAGGCAGTACAGCGCGCAGCGCACGCACTCCATGTCCCCTGCGCCGAGGAGCGCCAGCAACGGGAGGAGCCCCCCGCCCTGCATCGTCGCGACCTTGGTCACCGTGTGCTTGCCGAGGACGAGGGCATTGAGCGCCAGGGCCCCACAGAGCTGCACGTCCGCGCTCGGGTACCGCAACAGATCAATGAGCGGGTGCACGGCGCCCTCCTCGATCATCCGGATCTTGTTGGTGCCGTGGTCCCCGAGGGCCAACCCGGCGATGGCCAGCGCCGCGTACCGCTGGATCTCGGCATCGGGGAAACGGATGAGGTGCGTGAGCGGCCGGATCGCCCCCTGCTCGACGATGTACGCCTTGTCCTCGCCCGACGAGACGTTGCAGATCGCCAGCGTCGCGAACCGCTGCGTCGCCTGATCCAAACTGCGGGTGAGCTTGAAGAGGGTCTTGAGGGCCTGCTGCTTGATCAGCTCGGCCTTGAGCGCCGTCGTAATGGACAGCGAGGCCAGCACCCGCGCGCAGTCCCGCTGGACCCGGGCGTCGTCGTGGTTCCCGACCTCGACCATCACCGGGATGGCCCCCTCGCGGATCACATCCGCCTGGTATTCGAGCGAGTCGGTGATGTTGGCGAGGGCAAAGACACAGTCCCGCTTGACCTCGAGGTCCTCGTATAGACAGCACTTGAGGATCTGCGTGAGCCCCCCATCGCGGACGAGCTTGAGCTTGTTCTCCTCGTTCAAGGAGAAGCTCGAGAACGCCGAGGCCGCAGTCCGCTGGTAGTCCAGGATCGGGCTCTGCGCGAGCTTGATGAACGGCGCCAGGAGGCTCTCCTGGACGATAAACACCCGGATCTGGGGGTTACTCGAGAGGAACCGCAGGCCCATGGCCGCGTACCGCTGCGTGATGTCCTCGCGCGAGTTGGTCAAGTGCACGAGGCACTTGAGGCCCCCTTGCTTGTAGACCGTGAGGTGGTTCTCCTCATTCGAGCACAAATTGGCGAGCGTCCGGCTCACGTCCTGGTGGATCTCGGGGCTCTCGACCCCGAGGGCGAGCGGGACGAGCGCCGCGGTGAGCCCCTCCTCGACGATCCGCGTCTGGTTCCCAATGTGCTCCGAGAGGTTGGCCAGGAGCCCCGCGCACTGGCACTGGAGATCGAGGTTCCGGGTGTTGTGGAGGGTCTTGAGCACGGGCCGGAGGGCCCCGTCGTCGACGATCGGCTGCTTGAGGTCATCGTGCATCGACAGGTGGCGGAGGGCCGCGACCGTCGGGGCCGCGAGCACGGGCTCCGTCTCCCGGAGAAAGGTCACGAGCGCGGGGATGCCCCCGTCCTCCATGTACTTGCGCTTGTGCTCGCTGTTGGCCGCGAGGTCCCGGAGGGCGAGGATCGCCTGCCGGCGGGTGTTCATCTCCTTGGCCTGGAGGAGGAAGAAGAGCGTCTTGAGCCCGCCCTCGTAGATGATCCCCCGGTGGCTCGCAAAGTTGGGCGAGAGCTTGCGGAAGGCCAACGCGGCGTTGTACTGGCACTCGGCATCGAGGGAGAGCCCGAGATGCACGAGCCCCGGGAGCCCCTCGGCGATGATCTCCGTGTGGTGCTTGAAGCTCGAGAGGAGGTTCGCGATGGTCCGCGAGGCCTCCCGGTGGATCTCGAGGCTCCGGTGCTTCATCAGGGCGATGAGGAACTGCCCGCTCTTCTCCTCGACAAACTTGTCGTGGGTGTCGAGGTGCTCGGCGAGGTTGGCCAGGGCCCCGCACGCCTGGCGGGCGACCTCGAGGTCCGGGGACTGGGCGAGCTTGACCAGCGGCCGGAGGGCCCCCTGGGTGACGATCTCGACCTTGTACTCGTCGCTGAGCGAGAGATTGCAGAACGTAGCCGCGACCTCCCGCTGGGTCTCGAGCTCCTCGCTGTGGCCAGCGATGATCAGCGGAACGAGCCCCCCGCCCCGGACGATCCGCCCGCGGTTCTGCACTGAGAACTGGCACAGCCGCCGGAGCGCTGAGATCGCCAACGTGTGCGAGTTGGCGTCCTCCGAGTGCGCCAGGGTGATCAGCGACAGCACGCCCCCTTCGTCGCCAATGGCCGCACAGTGCTCGGCATTTCCCGAGAAGTTGGCCAGGGCAAAGGCCGCGTACTGGCGAATGTCCTCGTCCGTCGACTGCCCGAGCCGGAGGGCGACCTTGAGGACCCCCCGAGTGATCATGTGCTCGTGGTTGGCCTCGTTCACGGCCAAGTTGGACAAGGCCATGATCCCAAAGCGCTGGCTCTCGAGATCCGCCGTCGGGTCCGTCATGGCCACGATCGACGCCAGGCCCCCATGGACGATGATCTGCACCTGCAGCAGCGGATCGCACGCGAGGTTACAGAGCGCGATGGTCGCGTAGCGACGGACCGAAGGATCCACGTCCTTGGTGCAGAGGATCAGCGCCTGGAGCCCCCCACCCCGGGCCGCGGCCTGCCGGGTCTCGGCGTTCGCCGCGAGGTTGCAGAGCGTCATCGTGGCGTAGAGCTTGCAGTCCCCATCATTCGACCCCGCGAGCTTGATCAGCGCGGGCTCGATGCCCGCATCGACGATCTTGAGCTGGTTCACCTGGGCACACGAGACGTTGTAGATGGCCAAGGCCGCGCTGCGCTGGCATTCGAGATTGGGCGAGAAGCTCAATGCCCGCAGCGGCCGGAGGGCGTTCTTCTCGACGACCACGACGCGATTTTGACGGTGCGCGGCGACATTGGCGAGTGTCATGCTCGCATAGCGATTGCACTCGGGATCCGGAGACGACGCCAGGTCGACGAGGGGCTCGAGGCCCTCGTCCTTGACGAGGTGAAGCTGGTTCGCGGGGTTCGCCGTGAGGTTGCACAGAGCCATGCACGCGTACTTTTGGCAGTCGACGCTGGGCGAGCGCAGGAGCACAATCAGCGGCTGCATCCCCCGGGCCTTCATGATCCGCTGCTCGTTCTGGGGGTTGCTCGCGAGGTTACACAGCGCCATGGCCGCGCAGCGTTGGGTCTCGGGGTCCCCAAACTCACTCAGGAGCTGGATCAGCGGTAGGAGCGCCCCGGCGTCGACGATCCGCGTCTGGTTCTCGGCGAGGGTACTGAGGCGATACATCGCCCGGGCCGCGTACTGGCGGTTGCTGGCAAACGGACTCTGCAAAAGCTGCGTCAGGGGCTGGAGCCCGCCGTATTCCGAGATGTGGAACTGGTTCTTGGCCGTGACAGCGAGGTTCCCGATGCACATGGCTGCGTCCCGCCCGCACTGCTCCTCGCGGGACATGGCCAGTGTGAAGACCGCGCGGAGTTCATGGAGCCCAAAGACCCCGAGCTGGTTCTCGGCATTGGACGAGATGTTGGCAAAGGCCCGGCTCGTGTTCTGGGCAATCTCGGCGTGGTAACTGGCCTGCACGAGCGCGACGAGGGCCTCCCGCCCCGTGGTCTCACGGACCATCTCGACCTGGTTGTGGACGTTCTCACTGAGAATCGCCAGGAGCCCCGAGACCTGAAGCCGGAGATCATCCTCGGCAACGTGGCAGCACGCAAAGGCCGGGGCCAGCCCGCCCTCCTGGACAAAGAGCGTCTTGACCGCCGGGTACAGCGCCAGGTGTCGGCACGCGGCGGCGCCCATGCACTTGAGCGGGAGGTCCGTGCTCCGCAGGAGCGAGATCATGGCCATGACGGTCCCCTCCTCCGTGAGCGTCGGCTTGTTCTCCTTGTACATGCTCAGGTTCTTGAGCGCGGCCGCGGCCTGGCGCTGGACATCGAGACCATGAACCGTGAGGAGCTGGTGGAGGATCGGCAGGGCCCCGCCCGTGAGGAGCGCCCGGTGCGTCTGGGGGTTGGTCGAGAGCTTGTGGAAGCTCAGCGCGGCGTTGTACTGGCACTCGTGGTCCTCGATCTTGGCCACCCGGAGGAGTGCGGCGACGCCCTCCTCGCCAATGAGCGGGAGGTGGAACTCGGGGGTGCTCATGAGGTTGGCGACCCAGCGCTGAGCCTCTCGGTACACCGGAAGGTGCCGGCTGCGGGTGGCCTTGACCCCAACGTGGATCGCCCGGACATCAACCAGCAGCTCGTGGGTCTCGACGTCCTCGGCCATGTTAGCCGCGGCCCCGCAGGCGTTGCGGGCGACCTCGATGTCGGGCGAGAGGCAGAGGGTCATGAGCTGCTGGAGGAGCCGGGACGAGCGCGCCAGCGCGAGCTTGTTCCCCTGGGCCAGCGTGAGGTTGCACAGGCACGCGGCGGCCTCCCGCTGGCCCTCGAGCTCGGCCTGCGAGGCGCAGCAGATCAGGGCCTCGATGAGTTGGTCCCCGTGCTGCATCATCTCGCTTCGGTTCACGTCGAGGCACGTGAGCCGTCGCAGGACCGAGACGGCCTGACACTGAGCGCTGAGGTGCCGCCCGGTCTCAGCGTCCAGAGCGAGCTGGATCAGGGGCCGGCCACTGGCGCTCAGCCGCCCGAGGAGCTCGTGGTAGGCGCTGTTCATGGCCAGTTTCCCGAGGGCAAAGGCCGCATTGAAGCGCATCTCCATGTCATTCCCCGCGTCGAGGGCCGCGAGGAGCACGGCGATGGCCCCAGCGTCGACAAACGCCGGGTGGCTCGATGGGCGAGCAAAGAGGCTCCCCGTGGCCAGGACGGCAAAGCGCCGGGGATCCGCGTGGCCCACGTCGGCCATGATCGAGAGGAGGGGCGGGACCACGGGCTCCCGGAGCACGCGCCCGTGGTTCTGGGGGTTGCTCACGAGGTTGCTCAGCCCGATGGCCGCGAAGAGGCGCGTCGGTGGGTCCACATGGGCGAGCACGTGGACCAGAAACTCATGACAGCCGTCGGCGAGTAGCGCCTCGTGGAGGCCATAGTCCGAGGCCAGGTTGGCCACGCACTTGACGGCCTCCCGGGCGACCGCGGGGACGAGCGTCGGCTGCTTCTGGAACTCGAGGAAGAAGTGCAGGCCCCGTTCCTGGGCGATCTTGGCGTGGGTATCGGCGTTCTCGGCGAGGTTGGCCACGCACGCGCAGGCAAACGTCGCCGTGGTCGGGTCCGTCGAGAGCATGAGCGTGATCAACGCCCCCATCATCGGTGAGGCGGCGATCGCGAGCTTGTTCCGCTCCGTGAGCGAGAGGTTGTAGGCGGTCATGGCCACCTCCCGGTGGAGCCCGGGGTCGCGGGTCTTGGCCCCGAGGACGAGGGGCTCGAGGCCGCCTTCCTCGACGATCCGCACGCGGCTCTCGGTCTTGTTGGAGATCCCCCGGAGCGCGGCGATGGCCGTGCGCTGGTCCGCGGGGTCCTCGGCACACGCGAGCTGGATGATCGGGACGATCCCCCCGAGCTCGACGACCATCGCCCGCCGCTCGGGGTTGGCCGCGAGGTTGCAGAGGGCAAAGGCAATGCACCGGTGGGTCTCAAGGTCCACCGAGTTGGCGATCTCGATCATGGGCGAGACGGCCCCGGCCTCGACGAGGCCGTCGTGGTGCTGGCCCCGGGCGGCGATGTTCCCGAGGGTCACGGCCCCAAAGAGCCGGTAGGTCGCGTCGGCCGAGCAGAGGAACGACACGAGCGAGGTCATCTCGCAGGTCTGGATGAAGAGATCCGGGTGGGCCCCGATGCAGCCGCTGAGCGAGAGATTGCAGAGGCACGCGAGGACCTCCTGCTGGACGTCCATGTCCTGGGACTTTGTGAGCGCGAGCAGGGGCTCGAGGCCCCCGCGACGGACAATCTCCCGGCGGGCGACCTCATTCACGCAGAGCCCCCGGAGGGCGCTCACGGCTCGGTACTGGCACTTGGCATCCTGCGAGCGGATCATCTGCAACAGCGAGTCGAGGCTCCGCGTATCGGTCTCGAGGATCAGCGCGTGGTTTTCGGGAAAGGCCGTGAAATTGGCAATGCCAAAGGCCGCGGCATTGCGCAGGGTCGCATCCGGGTGCAGGAGGAGGTCCGCAAAGAGCTGGAGGGTCCCGGCGTCGACGAGCTGGGCCTGTGTCGCCCGGATGCTCGCGAGGTTGGTCAGCGTGTAGACCGCATACCGCTGTGAGTCGAGGTCGTGGTTATGAAAGTTGCCCAGGGCCACGAGCATTGGGACCATCCCATCCTGGACGATCTTGGTGATGTTCTCGGCGTTGGTCGAGAGGTTGGCGATGCCCATGGCCGCGTATCGCTGGCACAGGGCATCCGGGGACGTGAGCGCCGCGACGAGCGGGGTCAGGCCCCCGGCCGAGACGATCTCGGACGTGTACGCGTACTCGGCGGCCATGTTGGCGATGGTCCGAAGCGCCTCGCGCTGGACGTCGACGTTCTTCGTGCGGAGGACAAACTTGACGTGCTGGAGCACGCCCTCCTTGACCATCCGCCCTTGGTTCTCGACGACCTCGGCGAGGTTGGCGAGCACCCCGCCCGCCTGGTGGGCGACCTCGACGTCCCCCGAGTGGATGAGTGACACGAGCGGGGCGAGGCCCCCATTCAGAACGATCACGACCTTGTTGTCTTCACTCAGCGAGAGGTTTCGCAGCGCGGCGCACACCTCCCGCTGGACCTCGACCGACTCGGACGTGGCAAGCTTGAATAGGGGCTTGAGGGCCCCAAAGGAGACCGCCTGCGTTCGGTTCTTGGGCTCAATGGCCATCCGCCGCAGGGCAAAGCAGGCCTGAAGGTGCGTGTCCTCGTCGGCGTCGTGCATCAGCGCAATGACCGTGCGCAAAACGCCGAGCTTGGCGATCATCGGGCTGTTGGCCTCATTCGCTGCGAGGTTGTTCAGTGCGAATGCCAAGGACCGCCGGGTCTCAAGATCGGTCGACTTGTCAACTGTCATAAGCGCTGTCACGGCGCCTTGATCGAAGAGGTCTTTGTGGTTCTTGGCCTCGACGGCAATGTTCCCGATCGCCAGCGTCCCAAAGCGCTGGCACATCTTATCATCCTCCTGGGTGAAGGCCGCAATGTACCGAAGGGAATTGCTGCGGAGCAACGTCGCCTGGCTCGTGGGCTTGGCGGCAAACAGCGCTAGGCAGCGCGCTACCTGGCGCTTGACCTCGATATCCTCGGTGGTCGCAAGCGAATAAAGCGGCGTCAGCACGCCCTCCTCCAGCATCTTCTTGTGCGTGTGACCCTCAATCATCTCAGCGAGATTGGCGAGAGCGCACACGGCCTGACGCTCGCGGTAGTGGTCTTTGCTGTTTGCCAAGGCGATGAGCGGGGGCAAGCAGCCCCCACGCGTCATCGTGATTTTGTTTTCCTCGCTGAGGGACAGATTGCACAAGGTCGCCGCGACTTCTCTTTGGACCTCGATGCTCTCGCTCGAGGCCGCGAGGATGAGCGGCTCCAGGGCCCCGAGGCGGACAACCTGCTGCCGGATCACTTGGTTCACCGTGAGACCACGGAGGGCAGCGATGGCCTGAAACTGCACGTTCGGGTCCCCGGGGAAGGCGAATGAGATGATGGGCTTGAGGCAGTTGGCCTCGACGATCGCCTCCAGGTTCTTGGGGTTGCTGCAGAGGTTCCCCAACGCGAAGATCGCAAACTGCCGACACTTGACATCACGATGCTTGGAGTAGCCCGACAGCAAGTGCAGCGTCTTGGACATGATTTCCTCGTGCGTCGCCGGGGAGACTGCCAGATTCGCGAGGACCAGCAGGCAATACCGGATCACGTCGTTGTCGGCCAGTGATCGCGGATCAAGGGCATCTTCAATCCGTGCGATGATGGGCGTCAGCACGCCCTGTGCGACCATCTTTGCCTGGTTGTCAACGTTGGTCCCGAGGTTGCACAACGCCATTGCGGCCATCCGCTGGCAGTCGACCACTTCGCTCCCGAGAAGCAGGACCAACGGCGCGACGGCCCCCTTGCGCAATATGATATCAGCGTAGTCGCAGTTTGCAGCAAGGTTGCCAAGCGCACGAGCGGCTTCGCGTTGGACAATCACATTGCCGTGAATCAGGGCCTCAACCATTGGAGGAATCGCGCCGCTGTTGACAATGTGGCTTTGATTTTCGATGTTCTCCGCGAGGTTGGCGATCGCGCAACATGCTTGGCGTTGCATCCCGACGTCGGGGCTTGTGAGTGCGGTCATGAGAGGCGGCAAGCCACCACTTCGACAGATTTCGGACTTGTTGGGATCCGCAAAGGAAAGCGTGCAAATTGCCGGGAGGACGTCTTGGTGAATATCGGCGTCCTGCGTGCGCGCGAGAAACAACACGGGCTCCAAACCGCCCTCCTCGGTGATCCGCTTGCGGAGATCGGCATTTAACGCGACCTTCACCAGCGCAAACGCGGCATACTGTCGCACCTCCTCATCTGGCGCGCTAGACAGGGAAATCAACAGCGGCAATGAACCTTCTTCGACGAGGGCCTGGTGGTTATCAACACATGAAGCCAAATTGGCAATGGCGAGAATCGAGAAGCGCTGAATCTCAAGTTCGACGTCTTCAGATCTTGCCAAGGACATGAGTGGCTCCATCGCCCCACTCTCCATGAGGAGCACGCGCATTTCCGGGTTGGTTGACAAGTTGCAGATCCCCAGCGAGCCCACGCGCTGCGATGCCATATCCGGGGAGAGCAGATACGATACCAAGAGTTGATGACCCCCGTGTTCAATGATGACGTCGTGGTTGCGCTGGAAAGCAGACAAGTTGCCAAGTGCTCTCCCGGCTTCACGCTGGACCTCCACGAATTGAGATCGCATCATGCCGATCAGCGGTTGGACACCACCATCCAAGCAGATTTTTTCTTGGTTCTCCTCGACTTCGGCGAGGTTCGCAAGTGTTGCGCAGCTCTGTCGGGCAAGTTCCATGTCTTCTGATTGAGCATGCGCGATAAGCGGAGGAACAGCTCCAGACTTCGCAATCTCGTATTTGGTTTCTTCGCTGATTGAGAGGTTGCACAAAGCGGCACAGACTTCTCTCAAGATCTCAAGATCATCTGATGCGAGAAGCAACACCAAGGGCTCAAGTCCACCCTCTTGCAGGATCTTCACCTTGTTGATGTCAGTGACGGCCAGCCCTCGAATAGCCGCAATCGCTTGGTGGTGGACATCAGTGTCCTCAGACGAGGCCAGCGTGATTATCGGCTGCAATCCGCCTTCCTCGACCATCCGAGTATGGTTTTGTTCGTTCGACGCGAAGTTGGCCAGCGCAAAGGCGACATAATACTGGCTCAGAGCATCTGCGGTACTTGCGAGTGAGAATAACGACAGCAAACAACCAGCCTCGAGCAGTGCAGGATGATTCGCCTTCATCGCTGCGAGATTCGCAATCGCGAGAACCGCATAACGTCGAGCTTCAAGTTCACGGTCGAAAGCTTGAGCAAGTTGAATGAGTGGGCCAATGGTCCCGAGACTCACAATTTGAACCTGATAACTTGCGGTGGTCGACAAATTGGCAAGGGCAAGAGCCGCGTACCGTTGGCATACGTGATGGTCCAGTACCAAGGCTGTCGCCAATGGCTGCAGTACGCCTTCTTTCATCAGAGCAGGTTGCACTTCTTCATTTGCCGTGAGGTTCGCAAGACAACGACACGCCTCAGCTCGAGTATTGAGATCCTTGGCAACCGCGAGGGCCATGATTGATGCCAATCCATTCTCTCGAAGCAGCTTGCTGTGCAGCTCGTGGAGTTCCATGAGGTTGGCAATGGTACTGCAGGCGAATTCTTCAACCGCTGGATCGCCCGACAACGACATTGACACAATGGTCAGCAATGCTCGATCCGATATTTCGACTTTGTTCTCTGGTGTCCCCGACAAGGTGCAAAAGGCTGCAGCGACTTCACGCTGGAGGTCGATTTCATCGGCACGGGCCAGCAGTACTAAGGGGTCGAGCATTCCCTCCTTCACAACGAGAATGCGATTGTCTGGGCTGATGCAAATTCCCCGCAAGCAGGCAAGGGCTTGACGCTGGGCGTTGAGATCGGGACAACAGGCTAAGGCAATGAGCCGAGGGACGGCGCCTTCATCGATCAAGAGAGGGCGGTACTCGTTGTTGACAGACAAGTTGGCCAGGGCGAAGGCACAGTACACCCCCGCATGAACCATCTCCGGGTCCAAGAGTTTGACGAGCAGCTCGATCGCCCCGAGCTTGACGATCTCGTCGTGATGTTCAGGTTCCGCTGCGAGGTTGCCGATTGTCATTGCAATGTACTGCTTGGCAATGGCATCGGACTCGGATTGTTTGAGAAACTCGACAATGGGCGGAAGTGCCCCGTCTTCGACAATCTTGAGCCGCGCACTTGGGGTCGATGCAGTGTTGGCGAGACACAGGCACGCCAGGCGGAGCGCATCTTGGTCGGTGGACTTTAGAATCAGTGCTAATAGAGCTTTGACGACGCCTTTCGATACCATTTTCTCGTGCAGCTCTGCGTTGGTCGATATTTCAGCGAGACTGAAGGCTACATCTCGCTGCTCGGTTGGCTTTCGCTCTCTCCGCCCCCGAGCGATAAGCTGCTCCAGGACTTTGGACATTGCTCCCAACTCGCAGAGCCCACGTTGTGAGGCGGCAGCCCCCTCGCTTCAATCGCCCTCCGTGGCCTCCGAAAACAGTGCAGTGCCATATCTGACCGGCTGTCAGTGACCGCACGCACAACCCACCGCGACTCTTCACATCAGATGGAGGTTGATTATAAACAAGTGCCATGTGGCCCACACATCGATCCCACTGAGCCGTTGCAAGGTATCACATTGTCAATACCATGTAACAGCTCACTGCGACCGATGCGCTCGGAGACCCTTACGCCTCTGTAGGGCCCTCCGTGAGGGAGCCAAACTCTTCGGTCAATCGCCGAAGATGATACTGTCGACTCTCGGGGGCCTTCTTACCATAGTAGGTCGAGATGAACGACTCGACCTGCAACCAGACACGCATGTTAACATTGATCCATCGATACACTCATGATCATGCGTCAGCGAACCTGAGAGCGGAAGAATCCGACCGACGAGCTTGTGATGTGCACTCGAGCACTCTGAGTGAGCGTCGTCCTAAGAAAACAACGTCGAGAACACATCAATACACAAACGATTCGTGAACATCCAACGTTCTTACCATTCCGTGTTTCCTTCAGCTGCGTGGTAGATCGAGTAGTCCTCGATGGTCCCCAGGGATTCAAACGACCGATTCTTGATGTACACGTAGAAGACGCGGTTCCGATAGTCCATGAGGGAGTGTTCCACGTATTCGACGTATTCGCTGCTGACAAAACGCTTAATCAAATATGGTGTTGCATTTCTGGAATGACAGGAAGTCAGAGCCAAACATCATTGTAAGCCAACCTCATCAAAACGTACCTAAAACGCATTACTCGGCGACGGTAGACGGCATCCCACTCCTCAAGCCGTCGTTCCTCCTCGAGCTCGAGTGCGACAAGCAAGTGATTCGCTGGATCGGGCAGGGGTTCCTTGAACTTTCGATAGTAGACGTCGGCAGTCTGCGACGCAGCGGGAAGTTTTCACACCATCACATGCCCATCTGGTAAAACGAATCGTACCTGTTCGACGGTATATGGGACCTCCAGCGTGGCATGACCAAAACTCATAGCATCTGCATCTGGGGGCAACACGAGCTCCACTCGAGGTGTGGACCATCTGTCCGTGGTGCCTTCAGGCTCCAAAACAAGATGGATCCCAAGCTCGCGGAGCTCTCGAGTCTTTTGAACGTCTTTAACTTCTTCTCTTGAATCTCGATGTCGCCGAGGTCGAGGTTGCCGGCGGCGGCTCAAGCGACGAATGGGTGCCACGGCTGAGAGCCAAACAAATTCGCCCGAAAGAAGGCGCCAGGAAAACATCTTCGCTCACACCTCGTGTGAGTCTCATCCCACAATGAACCATCCACATCCACATCGCACCTTGGATCGCACAACAACGACAAATACGTATCCTGCACCGAACCAGAGTACCGGTGCCAGCGTCATGAACATCGGCCGGCAACTCTCGTTACCAAAATGCTCCTTCGCGAGCCGGTGACACATGGGAACAAGGACCTTGACGCTGACGGCCACAGCAACCGCAATCCCGAGCCCCAGAGCCACCAACTCGAGGACGATCATTGCGTACGAGTCGGCCGGCACTGGCGTGCGATGTGGATGCTGTTGTGTGCGCTGCTGAGGGGGCTGGCGATGATCCATATCATGGAATGCCACGGGCGTCACCGACTGCGCAACCGGTGCTGCTGGGGTGCTCACGGCAGCGTGCTCTTCGCTGGTTTGATCCGTCGTTGGCATCTTGAAGCTCGGCACGAGCTCCAGGACCTGCAAAACGTAGCGTCGCTTGGCGGTGGTGGCATCGAGCCCCGCAAGCCCCTGCCAGCCCTTCCTGAAAAAAAACGATTTGCTTATCACAGGCGCGAAAAAGCCACGGTTGCCTTCACGGCACACCACGCACCACTTGGCCCGTTCCTTGGAGATGACGAGTCGATTACGTCGAGCGATACACGTACACGGCGATTCTCGTCACCAAATCTCGAAACACTCACTCCATCACACGAACTCCGCACGTACCACGGGCTGGAAAGCGCCTGTAGTTTTTCCAACCAGAACGAGCACGCACGCCACCACTGAGTCCCCGCACGCTTCGTCAGGAGTTGCTCCCATGCCCACGTACTCGGCTGTGGCTTGCGGCAATCGCCCTCTGTGGCCTGTTTGAAGAGCCCATAGAGTCGGATCTTTTGAGCGTCGCTAAGGGGGACCCCGCCCGAGGCCGCGGCGGCCCGGAGCTCCTCCGCGGCCCGCTCAAATTCGTGCTCGTAGCCCCGCACTGAGCTCTCCTCGGCCCGCGACCGGCCGCACGTTGGCATGATGGATGATCGTTGCAGGAAATGCCACACAAGCCCCAGCCAGATGCGGTCGTTGAACTAGATGTTACAAACCTCGTTCGACCAGGTTCGTATCGTGGCGTCTCTGCGTTGTGAAAGGACACGACCACATTTCAATCATGAGCCCGCCGGCACCAACGCCAACGAGGACGATGGCTGGGGTCCGGCGCTACCCGCCGTGGCTGCAAAAGGCCATGCGCATCCGCGCCGAGGCCGAGGGCTTTTGGGTCCAGGCGGCCAGCAGTCCTGCCTTTCCGGTGCGTCCATCGACCACGGCATCCGCTTCACCGACGGTTCAACCGCGATCGTCCACGGTGCCGGCGTTCGCCACGATCTGGGCGGCGATCGAGGCCGACAGGGCCGAGGACGTCGATGCGTGGCTCGCTGAGGACCCCACACGCCGGCTCTGGGACCGACGGGATGGGGCAACGCTCCTCCACGAGGCCGCGGCCCATGGAGCCCTCGAGGTCACGCGGTGGATCCTCTCGCAGCTCGAGGTGCACTACCCCAGCGAGACCCGACGCGCGGCGGTCAACGCCGTGGACACGGTCCATGCGCGGACGACGCCGCTGATCGCCGCATGTCGCTCCGTCGCGGTCCGTAGGCTCGATGATGTCGTGTTCGTGGCTCACGGGGGAAATTGGAGCGTGGGAATGAACGACCGGCGTGGTGCAGGGCTTTGCCAAGACGAGGATGACACTCGCGGGGCTGCTCGTCGCCGCGGGGGCCGACGTCGATCGCCAGGACGCGCATGGGGACAACGCCCTTCATTGGTGCGCAAGGACCGCGAACCTCGTGCTCGTGCGCTTCCTCCTCCGTGCCACCGATGCCGAGGCCCGAGCGGTCTTTGCAGAAAACTACAAACGCGACAAGGTCCGTGGAGGAGCATGCAAATATGCCCGATGCGCGTTGGGTACTCACGTCCTCTGACGAAACGGGAGGGGGGCCATTGTACAGCCACTGGACATTGCCAAACGCGTGCTCGCCCAACGAAACACCTACGAGACCCGGGCCGTGTTTGAGGCATTGCGGGGCGTTGATCGCAAGTGCAATCTGCGGCTCAAGATGCAGGCGATACGGCGACAGCACGTCGCGATTGAGGCCGAGGCCGCAGCCGAGGTGGAGCTCGAGTGGGCCGTCGCGCGCGAGACGAGCATGGCCCTCGCGGACCGCGCGGATCGGCTGTGGGGCGAGGCCATGAAGCGCGCCGACGAGAATCGCAAGGAGGCGGAGGAGACACATGCCAACGCCGCCGTACAGGCTGCGCAGCTGGCCGCGTGGGAGTGGCTCGAGTCCAAGGACGGCAAGGCGTTTGTGAAACGAAACACACCGATGGCCACCGAGGAACTCAAAGCCGACATTCAACGCGGGCGAGTAAAGCCCAAGGATATGAAAAAGGCAGCTATCCAGCGTGTTCAGGAGAGCTATATTCACGAGCAGGAGGGAGCCGCTCGCATGGGAGCACTCGATGCCTTCCGCGTCAAGCGGCCCCCATATCCTACTGACCCGACTCGCCTCGTATCCAGCCTCCACTTGCAGCCGTAGTCAACTGCCCGGTAGTCGAACCAGAATCGGATGCGTTGGCTCCCCGAGTCTTGTTCGTGAAAAGCCACTTCGCACGCGGACCCAATACGAGGTACCCGGATGAAGCTTGTGAAAGACGTGCGCCGACTTTTCCGCACACAATTCCTGCTCCCAATGAATGCGCGTTTCGAGCGTGTCGGTGTCCAACTCGAAATGTTCGGTGATCTCCGCCACATAGACGAGATCGTGGTCGTTTGGGACCGGTTGCCATTGAATCTTGACCCACAACGTCGTCAGATCACGCTGGAATCCACAGCGGCACACACGTCGATAGGCGGCAGGACTGACCTTGATAGAATACCCATCGACGCGTACGACATCGAGGTCCGTGGGTTTCGGGGGCTTCGACTCCGCGAGCTCTCGGGCTCGCTCGAACTTGTTCGCTAGTCCGCGTATCTCGGCAGCAGCCTGCGGGAAGTATGGCTGGAGGAGGCAATGCATAGGTCGGTCCTGGGAATCAAGAAACGATGCGTTGACAACAAGCGCCTTGTATGTTCTCACAGATCATGGATCATACCGTCAACAACCCCGCTGCTATGCGTGCCAAGAATCCGCATTCACCCGATTCTCGGATATGCAGACATAAGTGGTTCTTTAAATCTCCGAAACAAGGACTCAAGGTCGGCGGCACAGCGAGCGATTCGGACCAGCGCATAATTGCTTGGGCGTCTCGATGAACCGTTTCCAGATTCTTGATGACGAGCAAGGCATTGGCGCTGTCTGAAAGTTGACGTTGCCGTGCTGCTTTGTGGAGTGCTGCTCGACGAAAGAGGCGAGCAAAGAACAAGACAACATACACGATCCCCCACTGTTCGTCGACGTAGGCCTTAGATTTGATCATGAAGATATGGTTCGCGTCGTGTCGATCAAGACTTGCCCCGAAGATCGTTTCGCTCACGTTCCCAGAGTTGTCGCGTGGGTCTGGTTGGGTGGTCACCTGGCGGAGCACCAGCAACATTTTCTCCCGCTCGGCTTCCCATAGTTGCCGATTGAATAGCCACGAATGAAGCTGCTCCGATGGGAATACGATGTTGATGTCATCAAGGGGGCGGGCGATGGCGTCAAAAGCGATGCAGTCCTCTTTGGACGAAACGACTTGGTGTAACCCTCCTCGTAGAGACTCGGAGGATTTTTCGGCAATGCGACTTTCATAGCGATTGAACAGCAAGGACAATTCATACCGACACAGCTCGTCTTCGACGGCTGCAATGGACTCATCGTTGCCCGCCATTACCTCTACATCCATGGCTCCGTCTGAATCAACCGTCTCGCGATCGAGCTCACCACGCACCGTTGTCTGGCGTTTGGTTGATCTCAACTGTACGACATGATTGCGGAGCTTGCGAATTTCCTCACCTATTGCAGTGGTCGCATCAAGACACCGTCTGAACCATTGGTCACGCGAATAAAAGTCGAGCACTGCACGGCAAACATCGATGTCGACTCCGCCTACGATTGTGCTCGCGTCCGCTACATCAACTTGTGCGATCCCTGTTGAACTTTGCTTCACACCCAGACAATACAAATCGTGGTCTTTGTCTATGAGAGCGTCCAAGTAATCATCGACTCTCCGGATATCCTGGAAAATATCATCGAGAATTCGCTGAACGCGACTCGTAGACGCAGCATGCTGTTGCATTCGCCAGGCAAGCTGGCACGCAGTTGCCTCCGTAGAAAGATACTCCTTGTGGGCGGAGACAATGAACGCTTCAAGTTCTTTGGTTGACGTCGTGACAATCGTGAACGCGTGAACAGGGTCATGGGAGCCATTCGCAAACGATGACTTGCGGTTGATATAAGGAGACTCGCGACATGCATCACAACGTTTTCGAATGAAATCAACACGCTGTCTCAAAGTTTCCCCCAATGATCGGTATTTCAGCATTTCTTCTTCGACAATCTACTTCGACGTAGAACGTAATATAAGATTGTAACGCTGCCAATGACCATGTGCAGACTCGTACCTGCCGTTTCTCCATTTCCTGCCCTTTGATTACTTCAAACACTATAGTTCGACGCTGAAGGTCATCCCGCCATCTTCGTTGCTTAATCACGTCTAGTCGAGCAATCGATAATTGAACTAAATGATCATCGACTCCAAGTTGCTGGCCGTGATGATCTCTATCCGTTTCTGAGATCTGGGCTTCGGCATGCTGGCCCCACCACTCCTTAACGTAACTTTCGGTAAGCCATGCTTTTCGAAGATCCAATGATCTAACCAGGCTAGAAACGCGACTGGCTTCAAGCTGCAACACCAGTTCCACAGCGTTATGTACAAGTCCTTGCAGCCGATTACTTCGTTCGCAGACCTGAAAATCCCGAATACTAGCTTTCATCCATTGCAAGTGTGCCGACTCTACATCTCCCACCAACTGAGCTGACTTCTTACTCAACTCCGCAAGTTCTTGTTCCACACACTCGAGTTCCTGTGCACATTTGGATCGCAGATCGAACAATTGACCAATTAAGCCAACGTGATAGTCTCCGAACTGGAACCAGTTCTTGTACACAGGATCCATTTTATAGTTTTGTAACGTCTCCGTTGTTGTCACTGCTGTGCCGTAACATTCTCGGGCTGTCTGCAGCAGCTTGAGTAAATGAGTCTGACGTTGGCGAGTCTCTATCAGTCTACGAACGAGAACTGTTGCACGATGTTGATACAATTCCTGTTGTGTAACCGTATCTCGGAAAACCGCTTCTGTCTTCTTTTGATCTACAAATGAATCTTCTTTTGCGGTGGCAAACTCGGTCGTTAGCGAATGCAGATGAAGCCAAAGGGATCTACAAGTCGCCCACCATGTACTCAAATGCTCACGCGAAAGTTGATGAAGGAAATCTTGTTTCCATTGCGCTTGAAGCTGTTGAGTGGCCCTGACAGAGAATACTTCCGAGTCGACAATAGCATTCATGTCCGACAATGATTGCCATGTCGACCCTGGGTTGTCCGAGTTTACCAAACAGTAGTCTTTGATATCATCCCGGGTTGTTGACTCGTGACTAGTGTGATGTTCGTCTATAGAGGGGGAAAAGTGCATCCGAAAGTGGTTGATCGCCTCGGACACGGCTTCCCTGAACTTGATTGCCTGTGATTACCCTAGCATTAGATGTAAATCCCACACGCGCAACTGACTAAGTTATGCTTACAGTGGAAACTTCGAGCTGACACCGCAATCCTTCGACCATCGCATTAACCCACGCCGCCGCATGATGGTTGACATCGCGAGCAAGCTTCTGCAGCTGAGTTAAGTCGACAACATCAGTGGAGAGAGAATGAATAAACACTTCCATCGACGACGACCGGAAGAACGCTTTTGCGTCTTCGAGGATGGTTAGCTCGCGGTCGCGGCAAATGCGATCTGCTGCAACCAATGCCTCGTCGAAGTTTGCTTCGGCATGAGAAATCTGGCACTGGGAAACAAGGTTTGAAAATGCCGATCGTTCCCAAATAACCTGACGGTAATGCGTACCTGCAGTTCTAAATGCTTTCTTTCGATGTGTTCGATGGTTGCCTTGAGTTGTTGGGTTCGAAATGATTTCGTCATGCGTCTTTGATGGTCTTCCATTCGTATGTGACCAAGACCAAGAATTGTTCGGTTGCTTCGAAATAGTGCTAATTCGAATTCTTTTTTTACAGTCGCGATGTCCTCGTACGCCGTCTCATTCTCCTCCAGTGACTCAACCGCGTCCAAAAGTATGTCTGCTGTTCCAAGAGCTTGGTCGAGCTCTTCGATGATCATATGTTCGCGTTCGCGTGATCGCTGAGCGATATCTCGTTTCTCTTCAGCAAAATGGATCTCCAGCATTGTTTGGGCTAGCTTTTTCTCCTCGCCAAGTGTCTGCAATTGCGCTCTCATGTTCGAAATTACTTCTTCTCGACGTTTACGAATAGAATAACGGAGACCAACCACATCTCTTGCCTCCTCCTCGTAAATTTTGAACATTTTATTTTTCTGCCGCTCGATTTCTTTCCATCGTCGGCAAAACGAGTCTTCCCACATATTGCACTTGGCATGGAATTCCTTCTCGAGATGTCGACGCCACATTTCCGAATATGGACTCAACTCAGTTGGGTTGATATTGTATGTCCGCGGAGCAGACTGCAGTATTGAAGACGTAGCTTCGTCCAGGCGTTCCGCAACTTCTGTCAGAAGGGATGTAAATTCAAGCATACCTGGAATTCTTTCAGCGTTCCTTGCGAGTTGGGTTGACGAAATGAACGGCCAAACGCAACTTAGGCACATGAAATCGTTTTTGACATCAGGTTGGCGTCTGGACGCCAGTTCTGTGGTGCAGTCAGTGCACGGCATCCACTGCAGCGGATTGACCCGATACTGGAATAGTGCCAACTGATCTTGCTGGTACGACGCAAGAATGCCTCGAACCGCCATGAATTGCTGTCGCCAAACAAGGTATTCTTTCTCAACTGGAGGTATTTGATTCGGTGATTTATCAGGATCCTTTCGGACAGACCATTTTGCGCGAAACTCTTCAAGAGAATTTATAGGATTTTCCAATTCAATCACTATAATCGGTTTGGCATTCTGTTTTGCTTCTATCAACGACTCTTTTATC
This sequence comes from Lagenidium sp. CBS 127285, assembly GCA_023338185.1. Lineage (NCBI taxonomy): Eukaryota > Oomycota > Peronosporomycetes > Pythiales > Pythiaceae > Lagenidium > Lagenidium sp. CBS 127285. The sequence goes on from JAADYI010000068.1 coordinate 20,957, forward strand.
ATTGAGACAGCAGTAACTGAAGAAAACAGCTCATTATATAGTATCAAAATCATAGCCCAAGCATTTCGGCTAACTTGTCGCCGGGTTTGAACGATATCCATCATTGTACTTGCCTCGAAAATAGGGTTTTGTTCGACCCCCCACCACAAAAAACACTCATTGAAGCCAATTCTTTTAGAAATGGGTGCTTGTGAGTGCTCATCACAGAAGTTCCTGAGGCCAAATAAACTTGCATGTACAAACGAAGTCAATATTCTCGACTGTGGTGTTGGGAACTCCATTTGGACTAAATCTGACGGGAAACAAACGTACACACATGAAGCTTCCATATCTGGTGTCAACACTAATGACTTGAGCAAGCGCGCCTCGCGTAGGGCATGCTTTGATTTCTCTACGTTTATCGCAGATTGGAATTCATCCTTCATTGAACCCGAAACTTCTCGAATGTACAATTGAGTCCGCTTGCGACGCCTTAAGTGTTCTTTCTCGTGTTGCGTGAATAAAGACCTAAGACTTTGGATCTCGCCTTCGATTACGTCCCAAACATGTTTGCTCTCGGTGTGGTATTCCTTTTCCAGCTCAAGTGTTTCTCTTGCCAATAGCAAAGATTGAAGACCATGTCGGGTTTGAAAAACGTCTTGAAGCCGAACAATCCAGCTCCTACGGACATCATTCATTATCACAGACCCCCTAGTCTCTGCTAATTTGATACTCAGACACAATTCATCCATTTTTACAGAGTGTTCATGAAGCTGCTTAGCTTGAAGGTCCGTCTTGAGAGCTAGTTTGTGGACTTGGCTCTCAATCTCTTCGATGTCAGGTGCGTTATTAGCGCTGCCACCTGTTCTTGGGCGGAAGTATACTGCCTGGGAAGCGTCGCGGGAATTTCCCCGACTTGTTCCACGGCTGGCCTCACGCGCAGTTGCAGTAGCTCCAATTTGAAGAATACCCATTCTCTCCTGAAACGTATCACAGTAGGTTTTCACCTCTTTTTTAAGTATCTGAATCTCAGATTCTTCGTGAAGCCTCAAGCCACGCTCAGATATCCACGATTTTTTCGCCCATAGCTCCTCCTTCATTATATTGACCTTCTTGAATGAGTTTTCAAGCTCTGCGACTTCCTCTTCGAGAAAACCCGATATGTATGTATTTTTTCGTTTCATCAGTTGATGTCGTTGTTCGAGCAGCAACCTTGTGTCTTCTGTTATCCTCAATGTCTTATTTCGGGCAGCTCGTTCCACATTGATCTCATCGGTGATATCACCAAGAAGGCGTAACGAAGTTCGTGCAACTCGTCTCTCGCCATCACTGATCCAATACACCAGTGCCACTTCGGCAACTGGTGACCTCGAGCGACAACTTGAACCTGTAAGGAATGATCCGCTTACAATAGTTCGATCGTAAACGCTGCAATTGTGGATGGGAAAGCTAAACTCACAACCAGCTGACACATCCAGTTTGAACGTTGTTGGTTGAGAATCATCCCTCAGCATCACCATAGCGTCATCAACAGAAAAAAATTGGATTTCAACTTCGGCTGCTATAAGGTCTTGAACACGAAGGGCTACAAGCGACAAAACCCACTCAAGGTCGTCCGCGGGCATTTGATAAAGCGTAGTTCCCTTGCTCGGGAAACTTCGATGTTGACGACCTGTGAGATGGAGAACATGGGTCTCAGTTCGAAGTCGAGCACACGGAAGTAATTCGTCATTTAACTTCAGCCACTCGTCATTTGAATCGTTCTCCTTGTGTTCGCTCAGTACAATTATCGTCGTGGTCGTCAGGGTGCAAACTGAACGAGATGATCGCAATTGTTGTCGAAACGTTTCAGAACGCATACATAACACAATTCCATCGACAAGCTCGATTGATGGCAACACCTGCCTTATTGCGATATGGTCGATGAATCGTCGGAAAGCCACCTGGACGATATTCAAAGGGAGTCAAACATACCGTCGTGAGAGACTCAAAAACATGACCAACCTTTCCCTCTTCACTCAAAACAGTAGGAGGAAATGAGAGCGGCCCATGCCCGGCGTCGAGATTATCGCTAGTCCGTATCACGGCAATCGCAAGGACGGATTGTTCTGGAAGCGATTCGACCAACGCCTTGAGCAACGTTATGGTGCTGCGGCCTTTTCCCTCGCTCGTAAGTGTAGGACTCTTGAGAATCATGATATTCAGCACGAGGAGAATGATTCCGCGTCGTTGAGGTCGCACGGCGTCGAAATCGCACGAGCTGGGGAGGACCTCCAACACAAAGTCGCACTTTTGCCCGTCCGTTGCATGATGACGATGATTCCGAAGGCAGAGGGCCCCTGGTCGTGTCGGTTGGAAGTGCCTTGGGGTGATCCGCATCCAGCACACATTCCCCTCTTTCTTTACGAGCCGCAGATCGTGACAGTGCGCCGACTGGTCGAACTCCACGTCAGTCGCGGTGCCACTCTCCAGGGGCCAATGGGCGATGAGCGCGTCGCCTTGCGCATGCTGCGCGGTGATGGAGCGCTTGAACCACCTGTCGGCACATCGTCCATGGAAGGGATTGCAATCAGCTTCGGCTTGTGCGATCTCCACCGACTGGTCACGCCACTCAACTCGTTGATGATCGTTGCGTCGATGGCCACGGCCCAGAGACGGAGCTCGTAGAGCACGAGATGGCTGGTTGCGATCTCTCGTGGGGCCCAGCCGACGCGAATCCCGGCCGTCGGGGCCACGGGGAGATCCGCAACGGCCTTCGTTAGCGGGCCCAGGCCCACGACCGCGCCATCGACGAGGAGCTGCACCGTCGGCGGTCCTGGGGTGCACGGACCTCCGGAACAGGCTGTATCCTCAGATGGTCCATTGGCCACCACGACCACTACGTTCACGCACCGGGGGCACCGTTAACAACGTTGTCGACGAACGTGTGCTCCCAAGATCAAGAGGGAGCTACGAACCTGCGAGGTGGTGCCATCGACGAGGATGGATCGGTGCGTCGCCGTGGCTCCGGAACCAGCGGCCGCCGTCCACGTAGACGCACACGTGCCCGTCGGAGGTGATCCCAATGGCCCACGACGGCGGTGCATGCAGGAGCCAGCAGCCGTCGGGGACCGCGGTCGCATCATCGTCATTGCCATCAGCGGCTCGCTTTGCTGGTCGCAGCTGCAGCCAGCACTCACAGGTGCGGCCCGCGGGATCGCTCGCGAGGGCCGCGGCCAACCGCGAGGCGATCTCCGCGCTCCGGGGCTCCGCGTGGGCCGTCGTTGGGCCCGCGTGGAACGAGTGACGCGGCCAGTCATCGCTGGTGAGCGGCATTCGACCTGCGGAGGGGGTGATGTGGATTGTGCGATTTGTGCCGCTTCAACATGACCGAGTCTTGTGTACGCATGATGTGGTGCATATGGTCACTAAAGTGCGAACACGAGTCTGGCTGACAAGGTCATGTGACAACGATGCTTGCAACTCCAACATCAGCTGAGTCCGAGGGGCCGACGGGCACGACGACGCTCCGGACCAAGCACCAGCGGAAGGTGCAGTGCTGACGCTGTGATGTTGTCGCACCTCATCCGCCATCTCCTGCGGAGCCAGTGCGTGGTTGAGCGCACGACTCATTAAAATTGGCCCCGACAGGAGATCAATGGCCTTCTGACGGATTTTGCGGTGACGCTCTTTGCCGACCGCCTCTTGATCGTCGTGACCCAGCTCGGGACCTTTGGCACCGTGGTACGTGGTCGCACGCACGGTGCGGGGCTACTCGCTGCAATTGGATGCATGCTCACGCAGAAGTCGGATCATCGACATCACGTTTGTTGTTGGCAGGTTGAGGCCACCCAGAAGGACTCGATCAGTGGTCGCTTCCAAGCCGACATCCACGTGCGGCTCGGTCGTCGTGATGACCCGCTATTGCTGGTCTACGCGCGGCAGCTTCTCGAGCATTTCGGGTACGTGATAGGTTTGGCGCTTGTACTGCTGTTAGGCAGTCTCTCCTCACATTTGGTGATCGCCCACGTTGTTTGCTCAGCGCCCCCGTGGGGCTCCCGGTCGTCGCGGCCCTCGGGCTCAAGGATCGTTCGTCGGGGGCCTTTGAACTCGTGATGAAGGAGATCGAGGTGCTCTTCCTCCAAGCCCGTGCGGAATCCCCTTGACCCAAAATGAGAAAATGGCATTCCCCAAATGAAAATAACAGGTCCATTGTACTCTCCGTATTCCAGCCCCCTGAAACCAACTCAACGTTTGCCCAACTTGCTGCTCCCAAAACAACAATAAAAACCTCGACGTGATCGTCCGATAAAACCTCATCCTGCCGTGGGTGTGGGCTTGTTGCGTGCGAAGACGAAAGAGAACAAGGGTTCGAGGGACTAGACCCAAGCAAGCGCCGGCCGCCGACCCCCACACGCCCCCCAGCGCCCGCCTGCCCGCCTGCCCGCCCGCCCGCGATTGCCGTCATCGCCATCGCCAACGCCCTCGAGCCAACGACACCAACGCCGTCGGCCCAGTCCATAGCGCGCGCCCTTCATTTTACCGAGACCCGTCGAATTCGAAGCGCATTCGGGCAAGTGGAGCTCCCAACCGCATCATTCGTTGTTATGGGTCCCAAACCGGCCCATAAGAGAGAGAGAGAGAGAGTACGCAAACTGACGGTAAACTGGGTTCGTCGTGGGGCTGGCGCAGAGACATCAAACCATGGAAGGCTACGACCACCTCTTCAAGCTGCTCTTGATTGGGGATGCTGGTGTGGGAAAGAGCAGGTCCGTGAGTGGCAAGGAGGTCGCAGGCCATCATTGCCGGCGATGGCGGTGCCTGAATGACGATGATCACGTCCGTCTGCTGCTGCAGTATGCTCTTGCGGTTCACAGATGACACGTTTGACGACAATCTTCAGAGCACCATCGGTAATGGAACACTATGGAAACCCTCAAAGCCGATGGCGTGTTGACGAGTTTGTGTGTGTCTGTGTCTATGACTAGGCGTCGATTTCAAGGTTAAGATGATGCAAGTCGATGGGCGCAAGATCAAGATGACGATTTGGGACACGGCCGGCCAGGAGCGCTTCCGGACCCTCACGAGCTCGTACTATCGGGGCGCACAGGGCATTGTACTCGTGTACGATGTCGCCCGACGAGACACGTTTGAGAACCTCGACCTCTGGCTGCAAGAGGTTGAAGTATACAGCCCAGCAGGTGGCCGCGATGTCGTCAAGCTCCTGGTCGGAAACAAGATCGATAAGGTATGTCGGTTCAACAGTTAGCGACGGGGTCATGCTCACACTCTATCTGGATTCATGTAGGAACGTGTCGTGAGTCGAAAGGAGGCCGAGGACTGGGCCCGTTCGAAGGGCATGTTGTTTGTCGAAAGCAGCGCAAAGACACGGATTGGTATTCAGCAGGTTTTCAACGAGGTCGTTCAAAAGGTGCGCGATTGCTTTGGCAATGGGAACTGCGAAGCGATGGTTGACATACTCCTTGCATTCTAGATCCTCGAGAACCCAGCGTTGTTATCCAACACTGCGCCACGCACTCGGGGACGAAAACTCGAGGCCAAGCCCGAGAAGAGTGGAAATGGCAGTGGTTGCTGCTAATTTTGCTTGAGGTTGTCGTTGGCTTTCGCCCCGAGGCACTTGGTGTGGCGCGTGTGATGTCTTCCTGGGCATGCCCCCAAGTCGCCACAGCTACAAGCCAGGGGCTATTGTGTAGGACCATCAACCACATCCGCCTATCCGTTCCCCTTTTTGCGGATACTCGTTGCGCAACCGTGTTCGACTCTCTTCCGGTTTGACGCCATTTATCTTCTTCATTTGACCTTTTCCTGTTGTATGTCGGAGCGTGTGAAGAGATCGCGGTGACGGCTAGCCCACAGTGCAGTTCCCACTTAGAGAAATGAAAGCTCGTCACTTGGCCCGATTGTTTGTTCACGATGGTGATGCTAGACAACGAGCCTATTTTAGATTTCCAGATGTGCCTATTTGCCTACCCATTTGTATCTCTTATTTTAGTACTATGTGGTACTACGTAGTACGCAATGTTCAGAAACCTGATCCCTGGATCGGATTGGCCTAAACTGATATCCAACCATCTGGTCGCTGGTGGCCAGACTTCTTCCTGTATGTGCGTCAACACAACGTCTGGGTCCCGGCAACAGAAGCCCTCGTTGGAGCAACATTCAAGGCAAGCTTTCCTCACAACAGAAAAATAACTGGAAGAAGCGCCAACCAGTCGTGTAATTTACCTGGACGCCAACGCGGGAACCTGCCGCGAACAGCAAGTACCGTCGATCGGGGCGTGGCCAAGTGCAACCGACCGTCCAACCAAATCCACCCGGCTGATCGCCCCCCAGCAGCCCAAGTGTTCTCTGGATCCTCATCATCCCCGGACGACGGGGCCAGCCCGGGCGAGGCGGCGGCACACGACTCTCCTCTCCGATTCGGCTCTCAACGCGGCGGCGAATAAGATTTGTTGGTGGTTTTGTTGTGCGTTCTTGTTGGTGTTCTCTGGACAACGACCACCTGGACCACCAACGCCCCACCTGCCAACGTGTGAGCGCGTTTTTTGTTGGCACACGCCGACAACCACAGCAGCAGCGGGCGTCATCGGGGCATTCACTCCGTCTCTCGCTGCTTCACCTCACAACGGCGGCAACGGCAACTCAACGGCAACGTCGACCTCGCCACACCGCGCGGGCGACGGCGATCGCTCGACGGAAGCTCCTCGATCGCTTCCTCCCCCGCGCATACGCTCTCACTCTCTCTTTCTATTCGACGAGCGCCGCCGTTATTCGTGGGGAGCAACGAACCGTCGCCACGTCAAACAAACCGCCTAGGACCAGTCAGTCAACGGCGTGTGTGAGTGGGTGTGCGGGAGTCTCTGACGGTGATCGATGATCGACGTCGCCGGGCCCCTGGCGGACGTGAGCCCCGCGCCGACGTCCACGCCGACCCCTGCGACGACGACTATGGCGGTGGTGGGGACCCCCGACGTCCGTGTCGATGAGACCCGCGAGTCGCCGCTAGCGCCGTCGTCGACGTCACCGACAACCGACGCGGCCGCCGCCATGATCCACCGCCGACCCAGCAGCGTGAGCAGGAGCAATCGTCTCCCAGTGGCCATTCATCGCCTCCTCGAGCATGTCCCGACGCCCGCCGTCGTACTGGACGCCAACGGTGGGATCGTCTTCACCAACGACGCATTCTCTGCGGCCACACGGATGGAGGCCACGTCCGAGTCACGCCCGGTTGTTGCTGACGGCCCCTGTGAGATCGACGCGCGATCGGCAACAGAGCTTGGGAAAATTGCTGATGGCGCTCGCGCCCAGAGCCCCGAGGAGCTCATCGGGTCCTGGACCGCGAAGTCAACGCTCACATTTGCCTCGGTGACGTTCGAGTTTCACTTTACGGCGCTTACCGGAACCAACGAAGAACATCTCAACAGCGTCCATCCCAAGAGGGATGACACGTTTTTCCTCGTAGGCATTGCCAGAGCAGTCCCCCAGGCCGACGATGCGTCGTTGTTGACTGAAGCCAAGCGGCTCCGTGTCCTCGAAGGCGCGAATGCTCCCTGCATTGTCGTCAACACGACCGGAAACGTTGTCTTCTTCAACCGCAAGGCCCTCGAAACCAGTGAATACACATTTGCCGAGGTCGACGGTGTTGAAATAGCCAAGCTCCTCACCGAGAATTGCCGTGAGCATGTTTTGGCTGTTCTTAAACGAGCCTTGCTGGGACAGGAAACCGCGAGCTATGAGCTCGCGATGGTCACAAAGTCCGGCCGTCGCGTCGAGTTGCTCATGAACGCCACTCCGCGGTGTGATGCCAACGGGAAAATTGTCGGAGTCATCGGAATTGGTCAAGACATCACTGAGAAAATTGTGCTGGAGCGTGAACACAATCGTCTCATCGACTCTGCAAATGCCCCCATTTTTGCGGTGGACAAGCAACACAGGATCGTCCTGTGGAATCGGGAAGCTGCCACGATCACGGAGTACAGCGCTGACGAGGTTATGGGCGAAGACTTTTTGAGTCTCATTTCATACAAACACCGGGAGGGCGTTGGGGCCATTTTGAACAAGGCAATGCGTGGTGAAGCAACGGCAAACTTTGAGTTTCCTTTAATCACGAAGAATGGCCGTGGCCTGAACATCTTGTTGAACGCGTCCCCACGGTTTGATCAAGGAGGGCACATTGTTGGAGTCTTTGGCCTTGGCCAAGATATCACTGATCGTCGAGCACAGGAACAGGAGTATACACGCCTGATTGACACAGCGAATGCTCCGATTTTTGGGGTCGACATCGAAGGACGCGTTAACATCTGGAATCGCAAGGCTGCCCAAATCACGGAGTATTCGGTGTTTGACGTGCTAGGCTCGAACTTGGTGGAGGAATTTATTCCGCCCGACTTCCAAACCAAGGTTGGTGAGGTTTTGTCCAAGGCCACTCAGGGAATTGAGACAGCAAACTTCGAATTCCCTCTTATTACTCGAACCGGTCGCAGAGTTGAAATTTTGCTGAACGCAACACCAAGATACGACGAGAAGGGGGACATTATTGGTGTTGTTGGTATTGGACAGGATATCACGATTCGTATTGCGCAAGAGCAAGAGTATAGTCGTCTCATTGACACTGCAAACGCTCCCATTTTCGGTGTGGACATGTTCGGTCAGGTTAATATCTGGAACAAAAAGGTTGGTGAGATCACCCAGCATGCTGCAGAAGACGTCATGGGAAAAGACCTTGTCCAGCAATTCATTTCTGAAGAATATCGTTTTGCTGTTGGACTGGTCCTGTCGCGTGCTCTGAACGGTGTCCAGACAGCCAACTTTAACTTTCCCCTCATCACAAGGACCGGCCGCCGAGTCGAGATTCTACTAAATGCGACCCCGCGGTACAACGAACTCGGCGAAATTGTCGGCGTTGTCGGCATTGGTCAAGACATTACCGATCGGATCGCACAAGAGCAGGAGTATGCTCGGCTGATTGATACTGCGAATGCTCCGATTTTCGGTGTCGACGAAGCTGGCTGTGTGAACATCTGGAACAAGAAGGCTGCCGAAATCACACAGTTTTCGCCATCAGATGTTATGGGAGAAAACCTTGTTGAAAAATTTATCAGCGAGGACTACAAGGACGCTGTCGGACGCGTACTATCGAAGTCGCTTGATGGTGCTGAGACAGCCAATTTCGAATTTCCGTTAATCACGAAGACAGGCCGACGCGTTGAGATTCTGCTCAATGCAACTCCTCGGTTCAATGAGCACGGCAAGGTGATGGGAATGGTTGGTATCGGACAGGATATCACTGAGCGTATTGCTCAAGAGCAGGAATATGCTCGGCTTATCGAAAAAGCCAATGCCCCGATTTTTGGTGTGGACGTGAATGGATGTGTTAATATCTGGAACCAGAAGACGGCGGACATCACTCAGTATTCAAGTGCAGAAGTGATGGGGGAGCATCTTGTAGACAAGTTCATTTCGGAAGACTATAGAGAAGCGGTTGCGACAGTCCTAGCGAAAGCTCTGCAAGGTGACGAATCTTCGAACTTTGAGGTTCCTCTCGTAACGAAGACAGGAAGGAAAGTGAACTTTCTTCTCAATGCTACTGCGCGGTTTGACCAGCACGGGCACATTGTGGGTGTGGTGGGTATTGGTCAAGACTTAACAGATCGAATTGCCCAGCAAGAGGAATATGCACGCCTGATCGATACCGCAAATGCTCCAATCTTTGGTGTTGACCACAATCTTTGTGTTAACATCTGGAACAAAAAGGCTGCTCAGATCACGCAATATTCAACAACTGAAGTGATGGGGGAAAACCTTGTTGAGACATTTATTTCCCCTGAGTACCGACCAATTGTTGCTGAAGTGTTGTCAAAGGCACTAGCCGGCATCCAAACAGCCAATTTTGAGTTCCCATTGATAACCCGGCCAGGTACACGAATTGAAATCCTGCTCAATGCAACTCCACGAATGGATTTCCATGGAAACATTGTTGGTGTTGTTGGTATTGGGCAAGACATAACTGACCGCATTGCTCAGGAACACGAATATTTCCGTCTGATTGACACTGCAAACGCACCAATCTTCGGGGTTGATACCTATGGCCGAATCAATGAGTGGAATCAAAAAATTGAGGAAATTACCGGGCACCATAAGTCCACCGTCGTTGGTCGATCCCTTGTTGACGCGTTCATTACCCCAGAGAGCCGAGCAGAAGTGCGGATGCTGCTAAATCAAGCTCTCATTGGCATCGACGTGGGCGAGATGGAGCTGCCAATGTCGACAAAATCTGGTCGATCAATATTGCTCCTGGTCAATGCTTCAAGTAAGAAGGATATGCACGGGAATATTCGAGGGGTGATTGGAGTTGGTCAGGACTATACTGCAAAGAAGCACATGGAGGCAGCCAAAGTGACGTTCTTGGCTTCCTTCAGTCACGAACTGCGTACACCACTGAATGGTGTTCTTGGGATGCTCGAGTTGCTACGTGAGCAAAAGTTAGACAAGTTGCCGCAGCGTTATGTCCACATGGCTTACGTGTCAGGATCACTGCTTCTGAATCTTATCAATGACATCTTGGATTTGTCGAAGATAGAAGCTGGGCACTTGGAGATTTCTCAAGACCCGTTCCAGATTAGCGATCTGCTGGATTATGTTATTGAGATCTTCAAATTCAAAGCGCGTGAAAAGAACATCAAATTGGTCTTGGAGTGCTCGAATAATGTTCCGAAAATTGTCATCGGAGATGTTTCGAGACTTCGCCAAGTGTTGTTGAACCTCCTCTCAAATGCGATCAAGTTCACCAACAAAGGGTCCATCACCGTTAAGTGCCGAGCAATCCCTTCGCCAGACCTGGGCCAGGACAGAGTGAAGTTGTTGTTCCAAGTCATTGATACTGGTATCGGCATGGATGAAGAAGATAAAAGTAGGCTCTTCTCCCTCTTCACAAAGCTCGAAAGAACTCGAAAGAACAATCCAACAGGCTCTGGCCTTGGTCTGGCGATCTGCAAACAGCTAGTGGAATTGATGGGTGGTGAAATTGATGTTGATAGCGATCTCGGCGAAGGATCGGCATTTTTTTTCACAGTGGTTGTCGCAAAGGGAGACGACGTGAATGCCGTAGAGCAGAGCAATTTTCCGGCAATCATGCCGTCGGATGTGGCAAATGGTGCAGCAATTGACTGCGTTCCAAAACTCGCTCGCATCTTGGTAGTCGAAGACAATGAGTTCAACTGGGAAGTGGTGAAGTGTTTCTTCACGGAAGATAACCATCTTCTGCAATGGGAACAAAATGGCCGCGATGCATTCTACGCGTACAAAGAACACCATGACCAGTATGACGTCATTTTGATGGATTGCGAAATGCCAATCATGAATGGATACACTGCAACGGAGAATATTCGTCAGTTCGAGCAAGAGAACAACCTACCTCGAATTCCAATTTTGGGCCTCACCGCTTATGCCATGAGTGGCGATCGAAAAAAGTGCCTGGACGCAGGTATGGACGAGTTCATTGTGAAGCCGATTGCGAAGTCGGCGCTCCGTGCCGCTGTTCGCCAATGGATGTGTGTTCGTTACTTGGGTCAGAAGGTTGCTGGGAAGGAATCACCCCCAGTTTCTGAAGACGGAGAGGTGTCCACCGAGTGTTCGGGTGTTAATCTCGTCCCAGCATCGACGCACAACGAAGCTCTTGATCTCACCCGTGCCATCTCCGACCTGGAACTAGAAGACCCAATGATGATTGGTAGGGATGGTGGGCATCACCCTACACTGGCCCCTGATGCCATGATCACCATGTCAGTTCTGAGCGAAAGCAAAAGCGGAAACTCGCTAGTGGAGGCATTAAGCCGAAACATCATTGAAACCTCGGATTCGGAGAGTGCGGCGGAACTAACCCAAGAGAATATCCAAATCACCTTCATGGACTCACCGCTCAAGACAGTTGAAGAATTCCAGCTAAGTTTCGCAAATGGATCTCAGAAGATCGACAATCAAGATTTTGAGCCGAACGAAGATAAAGCGTTTACGCTAGACACTGTTGACGGGCTGTCACCGACGTCAAAGGCTGAATTTGATGATGCATCGACTATTGACAATAACCAACAGAGCGAAGATTCGGAGCGTGCTGCTGCTCTAATTTGCAGTCCGGCTTCGTTCATGAGTGTTGCAACACCAGAGGATATTGTGATCCCTGACGGCGATCCTATTGATTATGCCCTTGGTGTGGAGCAGTGTGGAGGCAACGAAAATTTGTTTTTCAGTTTGCTTGAGAAGTATGCTTCCGTGTGTGAAGAATACATGCGTCGCATTGACACAGCATTCATTGCCCACGACTATGTCATTCTTCGCCGCGAGAGCCACTCCATGAAAGGATCTGCCGCTTACGTCGCAGCAATGCGCGTATCGAAGGCCGCATTCCGGTTACAACTGGCAAGCGAAAGAATGATGGAGAAAGAGCTGCCGTCTCTTGAGGATGCTACATCACTATTGAAGTCGTTCGAGCTGCTCAAGAAGGAGAACCGACTTTTGCTTGGCTACCTACGAAGGAATTTCCAGTTCCGCCGAAACAGCAACAACGGCCACCCTGACTCCAAGCGTGGAGATGAACCCAACGCGTGCGCGATAATGTAAACCGCGTACGAAAGCGACATACTGAAGTAGATGATGAGAAGAGATAAGACTCAGGTCGACCCAACGAGGTCGAGTAAGTTATACCACTGATATACCGATTTACGTAGCATACGTTTACTATTTGCTGTCCTTTGCGTCATCGAAGTATGCCTCTTGAATGTCTTGCAATAGCTCGTTCATTGCAGTGTGGAATTTCGTGTAGATAACTCGGCGCTTGACACCTATTTGATCTGCGAAACGAGCAAGTTTTCTGGACGCAACCATACACGTTGGTCAAGACAACCAATTAAATTTATTCCGAGCAGTACGTACAGCATCTGCATGGCCGGAAGTTGTTGAATCCATTCTGCTATGTCGTTGAGTGTGTAGCCATGCTCAAGAATGAGGTCTTTAGCATCTTTCATGTAGTAATCGGCGACTTTTTGGACGATCTCATCAATTTCTGCCTGTTCTTTAGGGTCCTCCTCCACGACCGACATATCTGTGGGCTTGCACCAATCCTCGTCCTCATCGATCACCTGTGTCGCGCCTTTACGCTCACATTCCTTGACAAAGTCATGCTGCAGCAACTGTTTCACGCTCCAGCGTTCGTTCTGATCCTTCTTGAGGCACTTGTCGAGGAAGTCTCGAAACGTATCCGAAAATTCGTCATCAGGAAGTCGTGGTGGCTAGTCACCAAACAATACAATATTGAGACAAATCGACATCAGTACCAGCCTTCACTGCACGATGGCCACTGTGCAGCACTCATACCGGTTCATTGCGGATCATGTGGAGTAGCTCCCAATATCCGCCCTTGGAGGCGTACGGGAACTTGCCAAGGGCACACGTCATGATCGCGAGGCCAAATGACCACACATCCGACTTGTACGAATATTCTTCACTTGCAATCCGTTCGGGGGACATGTATGTCAACGTCCCTACAAACGTCGTCGCCTTGGCCATCGAGTTTTCCATTTCGCGGACAATCCCGAAATCCGAAATCTTGACCTCGCCAAAATGATTGATCAGAAGGTTCCCAGGCTTGATATCGCGATGCAACTGGTGTGTGCTGTGCAGAAACGCGAGACCTTTGAGAACGCGGTAGGAGATATTGGCGAGGACACTCTCCGACTTGCAACCACCAGTTTCGACAATGTCCTGGAGAGACCCACCGTCCATGTACTCGACGACAATGGAAACATTTCCCTCGTTGGGGTTCATAAAGGCATCGTACAGGCAGACAATCTCTGGGCACGCCACGGTCTTGCGATCGGCAGTATCGTCGCTCAGTGTCGACAGGTTGTTGTACAGTGCCTTGAGTTCGGCGATGAGTTGATGCCGCTTCTCATTCTCAAACACCGGGATAACCTTGACCGCCACAAGTAATAGTGACGGGACGTGGAGAGCTTTGTGCACCACCCCGCTTGCTCCACGACCGAGGACACCAAACTTGATTAAGTGCTTCTTTGCGTTTGTTGGCTTGGCGTTGCTGCTACCGCTGCCGCCATCGCCGACCGGAAGTCGATCCGGTGAACGGGTTATCCCCGATTGCTTGATCTGGAAACCCACCGCGTCAAATGTCCCAGACGCCGACAAATCAAATGATTTGTCCACCCGCGGCTCCGTTTGGTGCAACTCAAGTTGGAAATTGAGACCCAGACCCTGGGTAAATTGATTCCGATTGATCCCGCGCTTGCCGGTGGAGCCGAGTGATGGGGAGGCTGACGAGGTTGGGCGACAGGTGAACTTGGGGCTCTGCGTCTGTTGGCATCCAGGCAGGGCATCAAGCTCGTTCTGCTCCTCGATCGTCGCAGGTTCGGCGATTTCCAACTTGATCTTTGACCGGAGTCTACAACCAGCGGGAGCAAGTCACAAGAGCCCAGCTTTGGCACACTGCCTGTTCACCCACAATGCTCTTGTCACGTACGTGGGCTTCTTCTCGGGTCCCCTTTCGGCGGTGGTCTTACTCTTCTCATCAGGTGCTGGTGCGTGGGCAGTCGGACGAGCCTGAGGGGGCTGCGAGGATTGGCGCGGTGGTGGTTTCTGCTGCTTCTCGGCCTCGGGATCGACGCGATGGGAGCGAATCCGACGGATTTCATTCGCCAGTGACTGGACACTTCGGACCTTGTGCAGAGACAGCCCGGAGCTCTTGCTGTCCGCTCTCACCGGCGCAGGGTGGTTTCCCGGCAGGACCCCATGGAAGCCGCCTCTGTCCGGCGGCGGTGGGACTTTCTTCGTTGGCGCGACGTCACTTGGCGACGACGAAGAGGGTTTAGTCGCCGCGGCGACGGACCCGCGCTTGGTGATGATCTCGGGCTGCTTCAGCTTGGATTCTTTGCTCCCCGGTCGCGCGGTGCTGCCCGTGTGCTTATCATCGGGCCCAAGGATATCCGTGTGCGATGGACTACCACGCCATGCCATTTGATGACGTCCGTGCCGTCGAACGAGATTGCGGCGATGTTTATGTCGAAGGTTAGACCTCAGGTCAGAGGTAGCAACAGCATCCAGCGCTCACCTCCGCTTCTCCTCCTTTGGCGCTGCCTGCCGCGTAGGTTGTGCCTGTTCCAAACACAACCCGGCATCAGAGGACCAACTTCTGTATGCTCAAAGCAAGCAAGTCTACAACAGCACATAGCACCTTGCTGTCCGCATCCGAGTCGAGACGCTTGAGCTTGGATGGCCCCGACTACGACAGCACCAGGCGCAATACACATGAAACGTCAGTTTAATCACAACAAGCGGCGCAAGACATCGCGGCCGCTGCGTTCGCCGCCGCACCACCGTGAGGCGCTTGGCTTCGTCCGTGTGCTTGGCGCTCATGATGCCCGACGCCACCGTCCTGTCCAAGCTGCAAGGTCTACGACCAAGAGATCGGATCGAAATCTTGAAAGGTCGTCCCGACGAATTTTAGCGAATGACATCCGCTGAACGGAATAGATTGGCGAAAATAACAAGACAAATAACAGTTTTCCACGAATTGCGCCATCTTTTTATCTCCAAGACGACTCCATCGTCCACACACCGCGAAGCAAAGCCAAGCATCGACGTTCGGGTGCGAAGAGCTCAATCTGGATGATGGCGTCATTCCCGGTGATCTGGTCTCGACTCCCGCTTGCTGCATAGCGACGAGCCTCGATGGTGCCAGCCTGGCACAGCCACGGGCCTGCCTTGACCTTCGGCCCAGAGACACGTTGGTTTGCTGGGGACAAAGAGGTCACGGACAGACCGGCCAGAGCTCATATCCTAGACAACGGCCGTGGACCATGTCATGACAGCAACGCTGCGGCAGTCACAAGAACTGCTCCCAGGGAAATCCGACCCAGTACCGGTAGTGAATGAACAAACACACAGGCACAACTTTGGCTCTGTTTGGTGTGGAGGTTATGTACAAATGGGACCATGTGGATATACACCAATGAGATTTTACCTGCGTTAAACTCTGGCCAATCACCGACAAGATGATGTTAAAATCTTCGTCATCGAGGGTTGAAGTTGCCTCCAGAATTGAATATGTACAATCAATTTTCTTTCTGCCTTCTTCTCAATCGCCAAAACCATCGCATCTGGAATTCGGACCATGTCGATGAAAGAAGAATGGCCGCGCGGGGGGTTGAGGCTTGGTACTGTGCGTTTTCGGCGAAAAATGAATCGACAAGTC
>JAADYI010000069.1:0-37177 GCA_023338185.1 Lagenidium sp. CBS 127285
CTGGATGAGCTCCCAGTCGTCCGCCGTGCAGGGTTCGACGTCGACCTGCGGCGCGGTGGGCACCGAGTCAACGACCCGCACGCTGACGCACGCCTGCGGGGAGCGGGCAACGAACTCGTCCTGTTTGGCATCAGTCGCAGCACCAGCACGAGGAGAATGTTACAACGAGACTCCGTGTGGGGGGGACGAGGAGGGGCACGTACGAGGCCGACGCAGCGGGCGAATTCGACGGGAAGGTCGATCCCCTCGCTGCGAGCCAAAACACCACAGCAACGGGGAGCATCATCATCAGGACTCGTTCATTACTGCCCGGTCGACGCGCGCGGGGTGTGGCGGCCAAAAACGTACGCGTCGCGGGCGATGGCCCCGCTCCACCCGACGGCCACGCGGTGGACGTAGCCCTCGAGTGATTCCCACGAGAGCTCGAGGATCCGCGCGCCGTCGCCGACGTCCGTGTCCGCGAGGAATCGCTGGGCGAACGCCCGAGGGACCGCGACGAAGCACGAGGCCGCGGGCACGAGCCGCAGCGGGAGCACGGCCCCTGGGCCCCCGCTGCCGGCGACGACGCTGCCAAGTGGAAGCGGGCGATCGGCCATCGAGCTCGTTGTCAGTGACTGATTGCTCGTCAACGTCGAGTTTGCATCGATGCGACCCGAATACTGGCCCTCTGATGGTCCAAATGGATCTCGATTTCAGCTCGATCCTGAATCCGGGTCCTGTACCCCCATCGGTTACGGTTTCACGTTCATTCCAGGAAGGCGCTTCCCACACCACAACATGCGATCGAGCACGCGCGACCCCGCCACAGCGGCCGTCGTGGCGCCACTGCCGATCGCACTCGTGCACGACAAGAAGCGACGAACCATCGACGCGACCAGCGCCAAAAGATGCTTCAGGTGCCGGTACCGACGACCCCGCGACCCCCGCTGGCCGCGAGTAAGAACGGCTCCAGCATCCGCCACAAGAAGAGGTCGTTCCAGCAGCGCTGGGAGAGCACCTTCGGCAAGCCCCACACGGCCCGATGGCATCCCCGAAGCATCGTGGAGCTCGTGCGCAAGGAGGGCAGGCCACTGGCCCTCCTCATGACCCTCGGGGCCTGCGGTGCGTGTGTGCGTGGCCGCCGCTTTCCTTGTCGCGAGGTCCGACGACGCGGTTGAAATGATCAGCGTCGATTCTGGACTACACCATCGAACTCGGGGTCCTCGCCCTCGCTGAAGGGCGGTGGGCGCTCCTGGGCGTGGATGCGTTGCAGGGAGATGATCGCGCGGCCGGGCGTTTTGGTGCCTGGGGCGGATTCATGGTCGTCGTCGCCGGCCTCGCGATGCTCGTGACCCGGGCCATCGACCCCACGGCCGCGGGATCGGGGATTCCCGAGATGAAGACGATCATCTCGTGCGATCTTCGAAAGGAGGCCGACGACTTTCTCGGCGGCCGGACGCTGGTGGCCAAGGCCCTCGGGCTGACGCTGGCCCTCGGCAGCGGCATCTCGGTCGGCAAGGAAGGGCCCTTTGTCCACACGGCCTCGATCATTGCCCACCGACTCATGAAGCACCTCGGCTTCTTCCAGCGGGTCTTTCACAACGACATCTTGCGACGGCACATGTACAACGCCGCGTGCGCCGTCGGCGTCGCCTCAACGTTCCGGGCGCCCATCGGTGGCGTGCTCTTTGCCATTGAGGTGACAAGCACGATCTTCATGCTGACGGTAGGTGGCTTCTGTTGCACAATCTCATGGGCAACTGAGAAGAAATGACTGACGGGAGCGTGTCGTCGCAGAACTACTGGCGGGCATTTGTCGCCTCACTCAGTGCCTCGGTGGCCCGTCAGCTCGTGAGTCTACTCCGTGACGATGAGGTCACGGCCTTCCATCCCATGTTCCCTACAGCATTTCCATCCAAGGCCTTCACCGTTCTGGAGTTTGTGGCGTTTGCCCTGCTCGGAGTCCTCATGGGAATCGCCGGCGCCGCATATGTGACGCTTTCGGCGGCCTTCAAGCGCCGGTGGAATGCCCGCGTGGCGGCAATGCCGTTGGGGGCGGCGCTGTTGTTGCTTTTGGTGACGTGCTGCCTTCTGTATCTCCCTGGACCCTACATGCGACTCTCGTATGGCCAGACCCTTCGCGATCTCTGCAGCCCTGAAAACCTCTCATCGATATGGACCGGCGGGCCCGCGCCGATGCTCGTCGTCCTCATCATCGCAGCGATCGTCCGGCTCGTGGCCACGACCTTATCGACCTCACTTCCACTTCCGGCCGGCGATTTCATCCCGACGTTCGTCGCCGGGACGTGCTTGGGGCGTCTCTTTGGGGAGCTGCTCGTCATCACGTTCCCCAGTGCGGGTATCATCCCAGGGACCTACGCGCTCGTCGGCGGTGCCGCGTTTGTCGGGTCGGCGACCCACACGGTCAGTGTTGCAGGTACGAAGTCTCACCGCGATCTGCCACATCCTCTGTACAGCTCCAGTAGAAACTGACGTCATGCTTTCTTGGTCATGTCTAGTGATCGCCATGGAGTTCACGGGCCAGTTCGTGCTCATGACGCCGCTGATCCTCGCGGTTCTGCTGGCCTCGGGCATCGGCTCGGCCCTCAGTGTGTCCTTGTATGAGAGTGTGATCATCAGCAAGGGTTTGACGTACCTCCCGCTCCTGCGGGTCAACCAACTCGAGGGGATCAAGGCGCGAGACGTGATGGCCATGCAGTTTCCGTTATTGGGCGTCGAGACGACGGTCGAGGCGATCACGGAGCTCCTTCAGGGGTATCCACAGCTCCAGGTCGTCCCCGTGGTGGAGAGCAACGAGTCGATGCTCTTTTTCGGCTGTGTCAGTCGGACAGATCTCGACAATGTCATGTTGACGGGCAAGAATGGGGTCGAGATTGGGAACGATAGCCCGAGTTCGGCATCGTCTCCTCCGCAAATTTGGAAGGAGAATGAGACCCGAGTCGAGTCCCAGACAACAACGGAGCTGGTCGCGGTCTCCTCGAACGTCCCCGAGCGACACTCGGCGGGCTCTCCACCCAAGAAATCGCCTTCGTCGACGTTGGTGTCGCGTCTCCTCGGATCCCGATCCCCGTCCCGACCCGTGGATCTCCGCCAGCAGCCCGGACTCGCCATTGACTCATCAGTCCTCCAGGTCGACAGCGAGGCTCCCGTTCAGACGGTGCATTTGCTGTTTGAGATGTTCAAGTGCTCGCGGATCTGGGTGACTCGTCGGGGGCAGCTCATTGGGCTCATTCGCCGTCGGCACATGCACAGTCGCGTTGAGGAGCTCCGGCAAGCGAGACAGCAGCAGCACTTGGTATAGGGCATTTTTATATAGTTGTTGCCAAGGCCGTAGAGGAGGGCGACTGATGAGATCAACTGTCGAAACGTCAAAAAAGAACGATCCCACGCCCACTTTTTTTCTCATGAGGGCGTCCCATTTCATCATACTCAAGACAACACACACGGACATGTGGGAGGGAGCCCTCGACCTGCTGTTTGTTGATGGTTGTTGGACACGTCTTCGGCATCTGGGGGGATGTGAAACAATCCCATGTGCGTGGCCGTTGTGGTCAGTTCCCAAGTTAAAAAAAATCACCGCGTCAACTCGTCGTCTTTGTTGCTCTCTGTCTGGAACGTGCGTTGGTCCGCGCCTCTTCGTCTAGTCGGTTGGTCGAGAGCTCAGAGGTTCAGCTCTACAAACAAAGCCCCAGGGACAAGAACACACACACGATCAGAAACCACTGGTCCGGTGTCATATTGGGCCCGAGTCGAGCCAAATCCCTCAATCCCACACACGACACATGCAGCATGGAGACTTGTCCGCAACTCGCCATCGTAACCGCCGCCACACAATCATCATCACAATGTACACAAAACGCAAGAGGAGGAGGAAAAAAAAAACACAAACTCATGCATGCATGTCCATCATCAGAGCGTCGGCGTACCAGTGATGCTGCTCGAGCTGTTGCGGCCGCTGCCAGTCTTCTTGGCGTACGGGTAGCCGAGAATTCCCAATGACTCGCGGCTGTACCCCGTACCGGGCTCGCGGAACGACGCCTGCTGCTGGTTCACGGGGCCCCGGGCGTCACTGGCGTAGCTGTCGCGATCCGAGTCCGAGGCGAAGGAGCTCGCCTGGGGGAGCGTCGCGGGCTGGGTAAAGCGCGGCGGGGGCTCGCGGATCGAGTCGGTGCGGCTGGCCGACTTGGAGCTGTTCCGTCGGAGGGCCGTGGCCCGGACGTAGCTCTGCGGAGAGGTCACCGGGGCCGTCGAGTACGGAGACTGGGACGAGTACGGCGCGAGCGACTGGCTGTCCGTGAACGACGAGAGACGCTCGCGCTCGCGGATCTGCTCCGTCTGGCGCATGTCGTCAACGTCAAAGCTCGAACGGCGCTCGTCGTCATCCGAGTCGGCGTCCGCGACGTGCGAGTTCGGGAGCACGGGGGCCGGGAACTGGGGTACAGAGTGGCCCCCGCGGGACGAGCCATTGCCAGTGGCCGCCGCGCTCATGGACGAGCGATCCGGCGATGGCGCCTTGCTGAACGAGTACGAGTAGACCCCCGACGTGTTGGACGGGCGTGGGGCGGGCTCGGCCGACACGGCCGCGGCGTACGCCGCCTGCTGATACTGTGACTGCGACGGCGCCGGCTGCGGTGGCTGCTCGCGGATCGGGTTGCGGGGCGGGGCCGCGGGGGTCACGGCGTCGTTAAAGTCGACCATGGGCGAGTTGGGGGCCTCGCCGTCGGACGGATCGTCCGTGCTGTGGTTGTGCATGCTGTTCTCCATGGCGTACGTCGGGCGCTCGACCGACGGCGGGGGTGGGAACTTTTGCTTGGGCGAGAGATACGGGTCCTCGAGGTCCGGGGTCTGGGCGTCGTGCTGCGCGCGGCGGCGGCGGATCAAAAAGATGGAGCCGACGACGACCACGAGCGCTCCGATGCCCCCAAGCAGCGCCGGGAGCAGCGCGCCGCTGCCGCCCTTACCACCGCCGCCCCCCGAGGTCCCTCCGTTGCCGTCGCCGTCGGTGCCATCGGCGGTCTTGGCGGCGCTAAACTGGAACGAGGTCGTGGCGCAGCCCGACTTGCCGCCAAAGGCAAATGCGCCCGTCTTGGTCTCGTCGTCGGTGGACGTGAGGCTCACCTGGACGTCCTTGTACCAGTCGTCGTTGGCCTGGGGGCTCACGTAGTAGAAGAACGTGTCCTTCTGCTGCTGGGCCTTCTGGCCGAGGATCTCGACGTCCTTGATGACCTTTTGCGAGTTGAAAAACTGCAACGGGACGTACGTCTTGGACGCGCCCTCCATGAGGCAGGCCTTGACGTTGCCCGTGAGGAACGAGCTCGGGCAGTTGACGTACTTGTACGAGATCTTGGCGCCGTTGGCATTCTCGTCAATCGCCAATGACGTGAGGGCGTCCTTGGAGAGCTTGACCTCCCCGGCCTTGCAGCCCTGGCACACGTCCAGGACAAAGGCCGTGACGCTCACGCTCTCGTCCTTGGTCACCTTGATGCAACGCCCGCAGCCCTCGTTCAGGGTCGTGTCCTTGGCCGAGACGGACGCGTAGAGCTTCATGTTGTCGCTGCTGCTGTCGATGCCCTTGAGCCGGCACGAGCCGTCGGCGGCCGACTGGAGCATGTAAGGCGACGCCGTGCCGTCCTTGGCCGCCGCGGCCGCGGACATCGGGGCCATCGCAGCAATCGTCATCGCCAACGCGCCGACGAGCTGCATGGTGGCGCTTGTGTCTTGTTGGTTGCCGACTGCAGAGATGTTGTTGGTTTTGTGTTGGAGCTTTGTCCGTCCCGGCGTGGGTGGGGCCAAGCCAGTTGCGAGGCTCAAGAATGCGAGATGGGGTACGATCGATCGCCACGGGGCTGAGGTTGTGTGCGCCAGACCGACAAACAGCCGACCGTCAAGTTGTTGGTTTGGCTTCTTGTCTGCGTGTCGTTGGTGTTGTGCCGAGCGGGCCGTGGGTGGAATTGCACCTCTGGGGTCCGTGGGCGTCAATGCCCAACAGCGCACACACCAAACGCTCTCCGCAGACTGGCCAGCGAAGAAACGAGCGGGGCTTATTCCATGCAGCCTCCTCCCTCCTCCTGCTCTGGCACAACGTTGTGCGCAACACAACAGAGAGGGCCAGCGCAGGCCGGGAGCTCGCGCGTGACAGCAGAACCCTAAACCCCGTCCACCAGCAGACCAAGAGCCGAGGCAGGGTCTTCGGTCTGAAAAGCTATCATTGTTAATACCCTTCGTATATCAATCATTTGCCTTATTTCTCTTGGGGTTTGCGCTGTAAAGTTGAAATCTATACCTATCTATTACGATAAATATCTTTCATGGCTTATATGAGGTGAGATCAACTTTTGTGTTTACGATGATTGGTCCGTTTAAACCTTGGCAACAACGTGATTGTGGGTTATTCCAATATTTCGAGCTCGGTCTGAGGCATTGCCAGCTCCCTAATCCTTAGCAAAGGTACTAATTTTGGGAACGTTATACCCTATCCGCCATCCAGAATGCTCACCACGCCACTGTGTTGGCAGCGAAACCTCGCATCGTCGAAGCTCAACAAACAGCGGCTTCTCGTGCCGGAATTCGTCAGGGTGCTCGAGCCACGCATGGATGAGTTTGGATTGCGCACGGGGGAGCGGAGGATGTCTGGCCGTGCTCAATGTCAATCTTCTCGAGTAGAGGCTCCCACCGAACACACGCTGTCAATCCCAAGCATGTGATGTCCAAGAACCGGTCAACACAGACGCCTGGACCAAAAAATTTGAAATATACCCAAATGTTGCAGCGATCGAGGTTCAGTGTGGGCCACACAAATATCATAAACGAAAATTTTGGGAATTGAATCATCGCGATCTTTGTCTGGTGACTCGCATCGCATGTCAACGGTCAGGCGAATGGGGACGGGGACCGAGCGCGCCGTCCTCTCCCTCGTGGCGGCGCTGGCGCTGGCGCTCGCGTGCTGCGGGGCGTGGAGCACGGATGAGGACAAGACGATGCAGCTCCCGCGATGGGACTTCTGGCAGCCGCTGCACGTCCGTCCGCAGTTCACGGGGATCTACCTGAGCTCCCGGCCAGGGCGAATTAACCTCCCCCGACAGCGCTTCGCGCCCATCGACCTCTTCGACCTCGAGGACGGTGCATCGGCGGCACTGCCCAATCGATTGCTCTATGGCAACGTGCTTCTCCGACCGACGGTCCTCTCGCATGCCTCGGCCGCCGCCGAGAATCCCGCCGTCCGCGCGGCGGTGGCCTTCGCCGTGGACGCCATTAAGCGAGCCGAGGCCGTCAACATCGGCACCGGGGTCGCCGTGGATCGGGCGGTGATCCTCCCGCTCTTCGTCACGGGGGACAACGGCGAGTCGGAGATGTCGGTGCTCCACGAGTTCATGACGACGCGGCGGACCGCGCAACGCTTCCGCAGCCACGTGACGCTGGGGTTCAACTTTTACCTGACGCTCTCGGATGCGAGCTTTGGCCGCCGCCATCGCGTCGTCGTCGCCCTCGATCGCGACGGTGTCCACCAGCTCTTCCAGCACACGCACACGGCGCTGACGTCATCCAGCGAGACGTCCGACGTCGTTGGGGTGTCCACGTCGGCCTCGTGCAGTGCAGCCAGCGCCTGCCAGGTCGCGGCTTCGGCCAACCCTCGGATCCTCTCGTTCAACGTCTGGAACACCAACCCATCGGGGGACGTCTACGGGCACATGCGCCGGTGGGAGCAGTACGTCAAGCGCCTCGACCACCTCGTGCGCTTTGTCCGGGACGCCGACGCCGACATTGTCGGCTTCCAGGAGGTCCGCTACGATGGCGTCCTCGGGCGACGCGGGGAGCACGCGCAGGTCCAGCACCTCGCCGCGCGGCTCCCGGGGTACCAGTACGTTTACCAGGCGGCGATGAGCTACGTCAACGACCGGGATCCGTATGAGCGCATCGAGGAGGGCCCGGCGATCTTCTCGCGGCACCCGATCGTCGCGACCGACTACCTGCTCCTGAGCCGGGACCCCAACGACCCCAACGACGCCCACCAGCGGCTCTGCCTCCACGCGGTCGTCGCCCACCCGCAGTGGGGGCTCGTGGACGTGTACGTCACGCACCTCTCGCTCAGCGAGCGCAATCGGGAGCAGACGATGGTCGAGATCTGGCGCTACATGCAGCGGGGCCGGGGCGTGACGCAGGTGCTCCTCGGGGACCTCAACGCCGAACCGCAGTCCCGGGGCATCCGCTTCCTCCGGGGCGAGGCCGAGCTCGAGGGCGAGACCACCGATCTCCGGGACGCGTGGCTCGAGCGCCACGACGAGCCCCCTCCAGGCTCGACGGACGCCACGGACCGGGCGACAAAGTTCACGTTCCCCAGCGACAACCCCGTCAAGCGCATCGACTTTGTGCTCTACCGCGGGAAGGGCCGGGTCCAGGCGTGCGACGTCATCGCCCAGGCGCCGACCGATGACACGGCGCTGTTCCCCAAGACCGTGGGGATGCTCAATGCCAAGAGCCCCATCTACGCCTCCGATCACCGGGGCGTCGTCGCCGAGTTCACGGCCGCCACGTGAACGGTTCGCCCCCCTCAAGGAGAGGAGACGCGCAGCCGCCAATCAACCAGCAGAGAGAGAGAAATGGAAAAGATGAAAGCTCTCCACGTGTTACCAGCCCTCGTGGGCGGCGCGGCGGGATGCCTGCTGAAACAGCGCGTTCTGCTCGGCCACGAGCTCGTCGTGGCTCATCCCGCCCGTCGCGGCCTTGCGGGAGGCCAGTCGTTGCCTCTTGATCTGCACAAACAGCAAAACACGTAGCAGCACCGCCGCCATCGTGGGGGGGCGGGGGCGTTCCCATCAGATCACGAAGCACATGCTCAACGACCACCAGGATACTTGTCATCGTACGTCGATCGCGGCTTGGGAGGTCTGCTCACATTCGCGAATGGCCGCCACGTACGCCGACTTGTCCATCGCCTGCAGCGATTCGCGTCCTCGTTGAGTCGTGTCCCCACCCCACACCCACGGCGCATTGTCGATGGGCCCACGCACCGTCAGCGCCTGGACAATGTGTTCGGGGGTGACCCGGTAGGTCTCCTTCTTGGCCGCGGCCTCCGCCACGCGGTTGGCGCGATCGCCGAGTACCCGCAGGAACAATGGGCCACAACCTCATGGTCAGTCCCCTTGAAGCTCACGGCGGGCGTCCGATCATGCGCGCACTGGGCTCAGCACACGTGCTCCTACCCTCGGCATGCTCGACGACGTGATCTATCGTCTCCTTGGAGAGACCAACGTCCTCGGGGAGCGCATCCCGCAGGAGCTTCTCAATGGACGCTGACCAGCGCCCACAACGAGCCGTCAGCCCCGCGGCCGCCCCCCATCGCCACCGCCGCGAGCATTCGTTAATCTGCACCTCGTGGAAGTGCCGTGGCCATGGTGTGTCCCGTCAGTCCTGCGATTCCGTTGGTTCGATGCGCAATGAATCACGCAAAAACCGGTATCGAGTCGGTATACCCTCGGAAGTTGAAGTGGCATCATTTCCAAGTGACCATGCGCAGCGCACGCAGCCGAGCGGGGGTCGTGATCCCGCGGGCCCCGGGCGACGAACTGAGCTCCTCCGCCGCCGCTTTCGAGTCGCCGCCAAGCGCCATCCTCGCGATCCGCGCGGCCCGCGCCGCCAGCGCGCAGCTCGTCTGGCGCCAGTGGCGGTGGGCGGTCGTGAATCGTTTCTGGCTCGAGAAGGCGCTGCTGGCGCTCGACGCCGGGCAGCTCTACGCGCTCCTGTGGCAGCTCTCGCAGCCGTGGCCGTGGCCCGGGCGCTGGTTGCGCCTCACGCGCTGGGTCAACGCCCTCAACGGGGATGTGCTGAGCTTCCGCGCCACGGGGGCGGCCATGGGCGCCACGGGCCAAGCGTTCTCGCTCTGGGGGGAGTGGCGGGGCTACTGGGCGTACGCCCTCGCGTGGGGGCTGCTCCCGCCGCTGCTTGTCGCCCTCGCTGCCATTTTCGATCGCCGCCGCCGCCATCGGGGGGCCCAAGACGCGGCCGTCGCCGCGCTCGCCGCCGAGAACGCCCTCCTCCAGTTCCTCCCGATCCTCTACGTGCCCGTGGGGCTCGCGGTGCTCCGACTCGTCAACTGCGACGCCGACGGGCGGGTCTCCGTGGACCCCGGGGGCTTTGGCCGCTGCGGGGACGCGGGGCACGTCGCGGCCGTCGGGGGCATCACCGTCGGCCTCGGAGGGGGCTTCCTCCTGGGGCTCCCGTGGTGGCTCCACCGGCGCGTCGCCCGCCGGATGCCTCGCTTCCCGACACCCGCGGCCCACGAGCGCTTCCTCCAGACCAAAGAGCTCGAGTTCCTCCTCGGCGCGTCCGACACGTACCTGGACCTCTTTGCCCCGCAGGTGGCGTCCTACCGCCTCGACGCCGTGAATGCGCCGGTGGCCCTGTGCGGTGTCAAGCTCGCGCTGCTCGTGGTCTTCGCCCTGCTGCGATCGCCGGCACCAGGCAAGCGCAACGAGGGCACGCAGGGGACGATCTACTTTGTGGGGCTGCTGGCTCTGGCCTGGCGATGCGCCTGGCGGCCGCCCTTTCGGCTCCCGTCGACCAACCGCATGGCGCGGATCCTGAGCTGTCAGTTGGCGTTCAATGGGGTCTACGGTAAGCGATTCACGATTGTTTGGAGGGTCCTGGGCCGTAGTCACTCACGTGCCGCCGATGCAGTCGTGCTCTGTGCAAATGGAGTCCGCAGTGCCATGACCGTCTCGACTGCCATCACGGCGGCGTTGTCATTTGTCAATGTTACGGGGCTCGCGTGTCTCGCATTGGCGCTTCTCCACGATCTCTGGCTGTGGACGAAGAGGAACGACCTCGTGATGATCAACTTTGCGCTATCAGCACCACAAGCGTGTTGGCCAATGCACCCTCTGCATGAGGCCATCGTTCAGCACGCGTCAGCTGTCACAGACTGGACATCAGTGATCCGAGATGCCAACGAGATCACCATCCGCTCACTCGTGGCGACACCAAGTATGCAGCCGTACGGAGAACTGACAGCCGTATTGGGTCGGGTGGACGCAGCTCTGCAATATGCATCGTCGATCAAACACCCTTTAGCGGTAAGTTATGAGTGACGTTGGGAATTTGCCCACATAGCTCACGGTTTGCTGTGCAGGAGCTCCTCTATGAGGTTAGCGTACAGGTGAACAACGTGTTGGTTGATGCGTTGGCATCAAGTCCGTTCACGGGTCAAGCACCAGATAGAATCATGTTTCAGAAGTTGTCACAGACGTTGAAGACCCGTGAGTCGAAGCACCTCCTTATGGTCCCACAACGCCATCGTGTACTTCATAAGGTGCTTGCTTCGCGAATGTGGGCCTCTTCCACGACCAACAACCAGCCAAATTCGGTAAACAAGTTCGTCGATGGCATGCTTACAGCGTCATCGACATATGAATCGCTGTTGTCTGAGCTCGTGGATTGGCAAACAGTGGAGTCCGTGTTTGATCTGCATATTGGCGACGATACGTACTATCTCTGCGTTCATAAGTGGTCCGCAAGTTCAAAACTCAGTGTTGTCGCGCTTCATGGCGCCGAACAGGAGCCAAACTCAGCCGAAGGTACCCTGGTCATTTCTTTGCAAGATTTCGTTGTCCTCGATGTGGCCCTGCATCTTCGCGACTGCGGAAACGTGCAACCTACAATAGATTTGATAAAAAGCTACCGCCAACTGGGAGGCAAGTGCTCAATCTATGCCGGCAAGACCACTATCAGCCTTGATCAGAGTATTGATGCAACGGACATTGATTCGAGTTTTAAGAAGATCCTCGATGATCTGGAGCTCTCGACGAACGTGGAAGTTTTGTGAGTGATGAGCTGTGGGGCCTTTTGCTGTGCAACTGGTGCGACGTTATCATCAGTGGGAAACCAGCGTTGGCAGTGTGAACGTCGTTGCGGAAGGCTGTGGTCCCAGAATGTGGACGAACGCGTGGCTGCTGGACTCGAACAATTATACCTGTTCGTCGAGAAACTCCTGCTTGCAGTTTTGGTTGGCGCGCACGACAGTCTGCAACTGAATCTACTATGGCAACTGGCGGCATTCCGAATCGTTCGAAATACGTCGCCGCATCGAATAGAATTGATTTGCCGATACTGATGTTTTCATTGTCAAGTTGAGCCTGATAGAGGAGGGAATCCAAGAAACTGGCCAGGGTAGCGGGGTCCGACGATCTGATGACCGGTTTTGCGATGCTGGCGGAGGTGCTGATGGTGTGCACGCACTGTAAGATGCGAAGGTACTCGGCCACAGTCAATTCATCAACCCACTGCGTAAATGCGAGTTAGGAAAACGAAAAAAGGGACACCATTGGTGTCATGTACGACGCCGACACGTACCATCTCGACGTAGGCGAAGATAGAGCAACAAAACCGCGAATTGTTCAAGTTTTGAAAGACCCCTGCATCTCGATTCCACATGTGCTCGAGAATGGCCTCGCACGTGAGATCGTCCCAGCAGATCGTCATCTCTCGAAGTAGTTGACTGTAGTATCCATTGAACTCGTCGCGAGAAACGATTGATGGAATGGAACGAGGAATCGCTCCCCAGCAAGCCTTCATACACTGTTCGACGTTGGCATCGTGGCGTATCTGGGTTCGCTGACGGAGAAGCGAAAAATGCGTCGCTCGCACAGAGTCCATGCTGAGAGATGATGAACCAACGAGTACCGCGGTGGCGGTCAATCGGACAATGTGCTTGCTGCGTTTTACATCCAGATAAGATCGAGTCACGGCACCATCATCGTTAGGTGACACTCGAGCCGTCGAAGCATGCATCCAGTTTGTTTAGCTGAGTTGTGGCGGATTTTGCGACAGCGTTTAACAGCGCGCGCTGACGGTCGAATGCTGGCTCAGAATAGGCGGCGAATGACGACTGAAGATCTCGTCTCATGTGGTGAGGACGTATGTCTCTACTGTACGAGGTTGCATGGCGTTTTTCCAAGGCCCGCAAGATGTTCGTGAAAGCGCGCGGCTGGAAGATGCTTCCCCAGTCTCATGGGATCACCACCCGACACCGGGGCACTGTCACGAGATGGATCGATGGTCTATTCTAGTATCCTCATCGTTGCGGAGAAAGATCAGCTAAACGAATTCGTTGGGGAATGGGATGCAGGCGACGATCGCATCAGTGATCTCCCCATCATAAGGAGAGGAGAACGAGGATCGGGAGATTGGGAGCGCTCTCGGCTGTGCCGCGATGGCGAATTCGGGCTCGCGGTCTTGGGCGGGGAGATCCCCGGGACAGGGCCAGGGGATGGCCCGTCGAGCCCCGAAATATCGAGCACATACTGCCGTCGGCCAAACGACGACATTGGGCGAAGTGGCGAAGCTTGGGGTCGGGCCGATGCCCTTGGTCTTGTCCGTCGTTCTATGCCCGGGCCCGGATCGTCGACGGTGATTCTGCTGTGAAGGGAAAGTCGCGACTCAGACTGAGCGGAGACAAGTGGCCTTGGAGGACTTGCATCGACTCGAACCCGCGTCTGCATTTGCTGGAGGGATGCCTGGAAGGGCTGCAAGTGGGTCCCTGGTGTTCCGAAGCTGAGGTAGTATTGCCGCGCGTTGAAGGTGATGGACTTGCCCAAGTTCATATGCAGCTCCTCCATTGCATGTTCGGCATCCAGTGCGTTGTTGATGCTCTCTAAGGTGGGTTTGAATGTCTGACCCGGCGCAGGGACCACTGGCGAGGCATTTCCAGTTAGGGCAACATGGATACGGCCCAAGATGTCCTCGTAGGCACTCAATGTAACATCTTGCACCCACTGCCTTCACGCGACTTCAGGTGAGCAAGAAACCGCATCAACGTTATCAACCAGACACGCACCATCTCGACGAACGCAAACAAGGAGCAGCAAAAGCGATCAAAGTTCAATTTCGCATAGTTCCCGGCATCTCGGCGCCACATCTTCACCAGAATCGAATCATTGAGTTCTTGTTCCCAGCAGAGCGTCATCTCATAGAGCAGAACCGAGTACATGTCTTCATACTCGGCCACGGCCATGGCGGATGGGTCTGCGTGCGGCGCCAGTCTCCAGCATCGAGTCATCCATTGTCGGATGGAGGCGTGGTTCCGGATGTGCGTGCGCTGCTGGAGCACCGTTTCGTGGCATCGTTGGACTTCATCCATCGGAACCCGGGCAGCTCACAAAATGCGCCCGTGAGGACGTGGCGAAAGAAGTCAACGGGCAAGCATCAAGGGGGCGCTTGTTCACTCCTCGATTACCCACATGCCGCATCACCGACTTGTCTGCACAGATCTCGTTTGGCCAAACTTAGTCGATTGTATTCCTGTGCAGCGAAACGACCCTCTCGTGGTGCCAGCTTGGTCGTGCACGAGGCGCTGAGGATGTGCGAGTCGGGTGATGATGGCGTCGAGCCAGCTGGGGATGAACGTGTGCGCGTCGCGATCCGTGTGCGTCCCCCAAATCAACGGGAGCAGCTCCTGCGCCACCAGCATCACGAACACGTGACGAAGTGTGTCCAGGTGGGCCACTGGAGAGAGATGCGTCAAGTCGCCGACGTCACGGATGCTCACACATTTTGCTAGGTCGACGACACGGTCGGACAAATTAGCATTCTAAAGCGACGGAATGAACGGGATCCGGACCGAGAATCGCGCTTCCAATATGATCGCGTGTTCCCGTCGTCCGCTACACAAGAGGATGTCTTCGGCTACGTATGCGAATCGGTCCAGCAGGTCGCTCAAGGCTTCAACTGCACAATCTTCGCCTATGGCCAAACAGGCACGGGCAAGACGCACACAATGCTGTAAGTGGTGGGTGGTGGCTGCCTGAATTGAAGTTCAAATCCTCACGGGTGATCGTCAAGTGGTAAAGACTTGGAGCGAGATTTCGAGACGCTTCTCTCAGTCTCTGCCGAACTTGAAGCTGACGCTGCGATGAAAGAAACCTGGGGGGTCATCCCGCGGGCCATCGCGAGCCTCTTTGACGAGATCCGATCCATTTCGCGCCATGGAGCCGCAGCCATTGTCCACTGCTCGTACATGCAGATTTACAACAACGACGTGTACGATTTGCTCCAAGAAAACAAGCAGCGAATGAAAGACCCCCTAGTTATCCGTGAGATGATCAAGGGCAACGATAAGCACATTTACGCGAGTGGACTCTCCGAGTTTCGAATCACAAGTCTTGAAGAAGCGCTAAAGTTACTCAAACTGGGCAACAAGAATCGAACCATTCGAGCAACCGAGTACAACGAAAGGAGCTCTCGAAGTCACGCCTTGCTGCAACTCGCGGTCGAAGTCGAAACTCGCGGCGTGGAGGGTCCAACGACCATCATTCGAAGGGCAAAACTGAACTTGGTCGACCTCGCAGGCTCCGAGAAGTGGGATACAGACGTGTCGATGGGGACAGACCGATGCAAGGAGCTCACCAGCATCAACCAGAGCTTGTCGGCTCTTGGAAATGTGATCTCGGCGTTGGCAAATCCCAAGCGAACCCACATCCCCTACAGAGACTCCAAACTCACACGACTGTTGCAAGACAGCCTCGGAGGAAACTGCCGGACAGTGGTCATTGCAACCATCTCACCGGACGAATCGGCTCTGGAGGAGACGCTCTCGACGCTAATGTTTGCCGATCGAGCCAAGTGCGTGATTGTTCGTGTGAGAGCCAATGAGCTTGTGGACGATGCGATCTTGCTTGCCCAAGCTCAACGGGAAATCACCCGCTTGAAGATCATGTTGAAGAAGAACGCTTCACATGAGAAGGTTACAGCACTCGAGCATCAAGTGTCGAAGTTGACCAGGGAAAATTCTCTTCTTTCGATGGAAAACAAGCGACTAAAACAAACTGTTTCCATGCTCCGGCGTGGCTCGGATACGGTCGCAGCGGTGAGACCCATCACAACCAACGGAGAGGACCACACCCCGCATCGTCTCGTCCCGACGAGTCCGCGTGTGAGCATTCCCCCACTTGCTGCGTCTCGAACGGTGACGACACCTCGCGTGACCCTGACCATGCCACCACTTGGTCTCGAGGAATTGCGTCGAGATATTGGTCAAGGAATTGCCAAAGACAGTTTGTTCGGGCGAGGCCCAAGCGAACAAATCCGACTAGAGATCAGCGAGCGTGATCAAACTCGAGCGCTAGAGGAAATCGTAACTGAGCGACGTGAACTTGAAAAGGAGTTAGAGCGTATGGAAATGCAAACTCGACACACGGCATCCGATTCCCAACCGGAAGGCTCGGACGACGACGAGCTGTGTCCGATGTGCGGCCGCATCATCGACTCCCACACCGATGGTGAGCTGGATGAATGCATCGAAGCGGAAACGCGGGCGCTTAAGACGGTCGGATTGGACCCTGCATCCAATCAAGACAGCAAGAGCACAACAACGACGCGTGGGTTGGAGCCTCGGAAGCCGAAAACAGAAACGCCGCCGGTGAGAAGAAGTACTGTCCTCACACCTCGCAGTGGGGCCCAGAGGCGGGGGTCCACACCAATCTCGAACACATCCAGTCCATATGCGCAAGACTTGTTCCGGAAGCCCCATGCCCCATCCACGTCTTTGGAACGCACAGCACCAGTGATCGAGGCATCGAAGGATGGCCGACTCCGTCCATCCTCGGCTGGGCAGAGCACGTCCGACAACAACAGGCAGCTCTCTGAGGATCATGCACCGCCGTTAGATGCCCCAATTCTTCGACAGGGGTCCAAGAGCGTCAAAGCATTGAAGAAGTTCCAGGCTGCGTCGCCTTACAACGTCACTCGAAGGCGAGAGCAACCGGTCGCCGAGAGTCGACGGACGCAACCTCTGCCCAGGAACCAAGAGGCGGATGAACGCGGCGACGATCAGGTCTCGAATTCGATCCGGGACATCGGCTTGAAGCTCCTTGTGTACAAGTTCCGCTACGACTGTTGGTACCCGTGTACGGTCGTCGGCTTCGACAGCAAGCGGCGACTGCACTGCTGCGTGTACGAAAATGGCGACAAGCAGTGGCAAGAGATCGCCGAGCGGCGAGTGCAGATCGTGGGCCGCAGTGGCAACGACTCGGAATGACGACGCACAAGAGGAGGGAACACATGGCGGGGTGTCGAGGCGCGCACCACAACATGAGGGAAACCAGTGTATATAAACTTACTTGCCGTATTTATGACGGTGGAGGGCCCCCGGGAGGCGGCTGAGGACCTTGAGCCATGGCGTCTCGACGACGACGAGCTCGTGGCCGTCGAGAAAGTCGACAAACGACAGCGGGCGGTAGCGGTTGATCACCCGGCAGAGTCCGTCCTCCAGGTCGACGAGCTCGTCGTCCGTGAGGGGCTTGGCGTTGTCGCTGTCGGTGCCCATGCTCGGCGCCCGGCGGCGGCTCTTCTTGGCGGGGGCCGGTGAGTTGCTCTGGCCGCTCATGTTAATCTGGTACAGACTCGACTGCGAGTACAAGTACAGTTGGTCCGGGTTGGCCGGGTCGAAGGCCATGCCCTTGATGTTGCGCCCCTCGGTGATGGTCTTGGGGAAGCGCTCGTGGTGCTGGCGGTACCAGTCCGAGAGGCCCTTCTTCTCGACGTCGTAGCAGACAAAGCTGTTGGAGACGAGCGTGACGACGAGGACCTTGCCCGAGGGGTTGAAGCCGATGCTCGTGTGCATCTCACTCGGGCGTGGGAGGTGGCAGTAAAACTGCATCGAGTCGAGGTTGTAGATCGAGATGTCGTTCGAGGCATCGCCGACACCGAGCCACTGCCCATCGAGTGAGATGCTCAGCGAAACAATCGGGGCCGCGACCACGCCCTGGTCCGCCGCCTCGCCGCCCTTGCGGTGGTACGATGCCACGTTGAACGTCTTGAGGACCTCCATCTTGGTCACATCAATGACCGAGATCTTCTGCGAGTCCGACGCGACGACGAGACGCGTCGAGTCCGGCGAGAACGCCACGACGCGCGCTGAGTCCTTGCTCACGCCGCTCGGGAGCGCGACCTTGCGCGGGAGGAACCCCGCGGCGGCGTCCAGGGCGAAGAGCTTCAGCTCCTTGGCCGTCGAGCACGCGATCCACTCACCGTTGGGGGCAAGCGACGAGCACGCAATGTTGTGGGCATCGCCGACCTGGAGCTGGACGAGGAGCTGCTGGTTGGCGTCGCCGAGGGCCGACGCGTTGTCCGAGGCGAGGCGCCAGAGATCCAGGGACGTGGCCTTCTGCACGAGGAGCACGCGCTTCTCGCTTGAGAGCGAGACGGTCTTGCGGTAGGGCATCGAGGCGATCTTGTACGGGCGGTGCACGTTAAAGTTGTGGGCATGGTACCACACGAGCTGCGTGTCGATGCCCCCTGAGACGAGCACGGGGCTCGGGCCGCTGCTCAGTGCGAGCGCGCGGACGTCGTGGCTGTGGGCCCGGTGGCTGTAGGCGTAGGCCCACGTGCTGCCCTCGGTGGCCCCGACGCGGCGGTACTCGGCGACCTGGTTGTCGATACCCGAGGCGAAGAGCATCGAGTTGGTGGCGTCGACGGCGAGCGCGAGGATGTCGGCGGTGAGGTGGGAGAACTTTTGCAGGAGCGTCCCGGTCTGGCCATTCCAGAAGCTGAGGTGGCCGTGCGAGTCTCCGCTGACGATCGTCAGGTCCGAGAGGACGAGCAGCGACCAGACGACGCACTTTTGCTTGGCGATCGTCTCGAGCGTGATCCGCGAGTCATTGCGGCCCGTGAGCGCGTTCCAGCAGTGGATAACGCCGTCCTCGCTCCCGGAGAACATCTTGTTGGCCGCCGCGTGCCACGCGAGCGAGACGATCCGGCGGTTGGTCGTGACAAAGCCCTTGACAAAGTACAGGTCATCGTCGGCCTCGAACGAGAAGACCCGGATGCGGCCGTCCTCGCACCCGACGGCGAGCTGCCGGGTCGTCTCGTTCAGGGCGAGGCACCAGATCGGCCCGCCGTTCGAGTCGACGACGTGCTTCTTGCGGAGGGCCTGGAAGTCCATCTCCCAGAGGGTCCCATCGAGGCTCGCGACAAAGAGCCGACCCCCGGTGCTCCAAGCCAGGGCCGAGATCTTGCTCTGCGCCGAGCCGCTGATGACGAACTGCAGGTGCCACTTGCGCTGGCGGGTGTGCCAGATCTCGACGTCGCCGTTGGCCCGCGCGACGGCGAGCTGATCGCCCGTTGGGTGGAAGCACATGGCGTGCACGGCCTCGGGCATCCAGTCGATGAAGCGGCAGCGGTGGACGCGCAGGGCGTCGCCCGGGGCCGTGACCGCGAGCGCCTGCGACTGAGTCTGCTGCTGCTGCTGCTGTTGCTGCTGGTCCCCGCGCTCATCGGCGCTGGCCTTGCGCTTCTTGCCGTTCATCTGCGGCGGCGTCGAGGCGGTGGGCTTGGCCATCGTCGTTGGTGATGGAGCGCTTCGACGGTGTGTGCACCAACCAGCCAGCCACTCGACGCTGCTGGGCAGAATTGGTTCGACTGGCTGGGGACCTCAGGCAGGCCCACTAGTCCGTGTGAGGCTGCCTGTGGGTCGGACCCATTTCTGATCGGCCTATCTGAGTCCAACACAATGTAGCCATTTGCATCGTGCAACAACGATCACCGCATCCGATGCGGTGATGCCTTGTTGTCGTGAGACCCCCCACGTGATGCCGTGTGTGTGCGCGGGGGAGATCCAAACGAAACGACACGAGGAAAGAACCCGAGAAACACTGCACAGGAGGTCTATCAGTCATTTGTCGTTTCTCTCTCTCTCTCTCTCTCTCTCTCTCTCTCTGCTCTCGTTCGCGCACACGCATCAGAGCACGATGGCCCCGGCCTCGTGTGCATGGAGGTGGAGACGGATCTGGTTGGCCAACTCGGTGAACGTCGAAGCCTCGAGCGTCACGAAGTAGAACGCGAGCGTGTACTCGAGGAGCGTCTGGACAGTGAGGAACAAGATCGCGAGCCAGCTCAGCGCCGTCATCCCCACAAAGCCCGACAGATGCACGGCCAGGAGAAACACGATAACGAGGACACTAATCGCGGACCGCCGTAGATGGGCAGCACGGCGCTCAACGGCCTCGGCCCAGCCCTCAACGAGCAGGTGCTGGACGTCTTGCAGGCACCGGACGGTGCCGTGGACACCGTCGTCAGTGGGCTGGGGCTTCGTCAGGTCGATCGCGTCGCAGTGCATGCAAGTTGTCGTCGTGCATGCGCGAGAGATCGATGCCTCCGGCGCAGGCCCGGACTTGGCGGCGATGGGGCTCATGCGCTCCTTGGAGGCTTCCCCGAGGGCCTGTTCGCACGGCCGTTGGGGCCGCTCCCCTCCGAAGACGAATTCAGCCGTGACCCCAAAGTGATCCGAGAGCGGAAACTTTTCGCCCTTGGCATCTGTGAAGAAGGCCTTGAAGACATCGCTGCGAGCGAGATGCCAGCTCGGCGATGATGACGCCGAGCCATCCCGCTCCGCCCTGGATGTGGCGATCGGTGCGCCGCCGTCGTCGTCGGCGATTTGGTAGAGGATGTAGTCCATGCGCATGGGGTGCTCGCCGTGGGAGAAGCGGTTGTCGGCGGTGGCGAACGTCAGTCCCTCGTGGTTGTTCATGTCGGTGAAGGCATCACGCACGGCGACGAGCTCCCGGGGGATCTGGAGGACGAGGCAGTCAGACGGCGAGTTGAAGTCACCGGCGACGACCATGAGCGGACTTCGGCGCGTGGCCGAGATGAATCGCGCGAGTTCGTACGACTGCCCGGCTCGGTGTGCGAGGTACCGGTCCCCGGGTCCGGGACGGCCGAGGTGGTTGTAGTTGGCCAGGAGGTGCGTGACGTAGAGGTCGACCTGCTGGCCGTCGATCGGCGTCTGAAGGCGAAGGAGCCCGACGCCCTTGTTGGCGATAAAGTCGGCCTCGTGGAGGGCGTAGGGTCGGCCCGTGAGCGAGAAGGCGTGGAAGAGCGCGCTGATGATCGGCAGTCGCGACAGCACGAGGAGCCCCGTGCCGAACGAGTCGGCGCCAAAGGGCACGGGGAAGCCAACGGCGGGGCTGAAGTAGTGGTAGTAGGGGAACCCCAGGTGCTCGGCGCGGGCGATGAGGATGTTGCGCTCGCGGCGGTGCCAGATCTCTTGCAGGACGACGACGTCGAAGCCGCCGTCCTCCTCGATGGCTCGGGCGATCTCGTGGGCGCGTTCGGTGCACTTGGGGGCGATCGGGAGCCCTGTCCACACGTGGTCTCGTCAGCATCAGTCACCAAACAGCACACGCTGCAACGACCACACAACACGTACCCCAGGCGTTGAGACTGAGGACTCGCAGGCGCACGGGCGGCGGGGGCTGCTGGTCGGGGCTCTCCCCCGTGGCCGTCGTCGCCCGGGCCCTGGTGCCGCTACCGCCGGTCGTCACCGTCGGCCATTGCGCGCGCGGCGCCGGAGGCACGGGCACGGGGTCGAGGTCGAGGAGCTCGAGGAGCACGCGCTCGCGGATGACGTTGAGCGTCTCGAGGAGCCCCATTCGCGTGCGCGCCCGGTTGCGGGTGTGACGACGACGAACGACTTGCGCTCTGAGGGCGGCGCGAGGGGGGGGAGGGGCTTGTGCTTAATTTGTGCGCGACCGTGAGCCGAGTCCCAGCGTCCCAGCGATGGCGATCGGGGACGCGCTCAGATCGACGTCAGTGTCTCGGATTCAATTCGACTGGCTGCTTGCTTGCTGCGCCTCCCAAAAACGCTGGACGCATTGCATTCCCCATGCATGGGGCCGCTGCCGGCTGGTTGACGATCGACGGCGACTGGTGATTGGCTCCTACAGGGACCTCCGAGCGCGCCCATTGGTCCGTTCCGTGATTTCGCAGCTCACGCAGAGATTCCAAAATTAGTCCTTTTGGGGCAGCTGGGCCTCGTGATCATAGGCAGTGCATAAGCGACCATCACTCTGCACTTCTTGTGTGGTGCGCATGTGACCACGCCACCTCAGCACAGACACTGGAGAGACGAACGGTGGTTCGCGAGCCGTTGCGCGACCGACCTCCTCGCGAAGCACAAGCTCCCCGAGCCAACTCGAGGGCCTCGGCTGGTGGCCGAACTGGTGATCGGGTGGTGCTGCTGCTGCTGCTTCTGCGTGGCGACAGAGGGAGATGCGCCAATTCGTCGCCCGTCGCGGCCAGCGTGCTTCGAGGAAACAGAAAAAACTCAGCACGCGCAATGCATCGGCGACCACGAGACGCCGCCTGGCGTCCTCTTCCTCCTCCTCGTCATCATCATCAACATCATCATCGAGCGTCGCCAGTCGCTTGCGGGGACCGGGACTCGACGGTATTGAGGGCTTTGCAGCTTTGCGCGCCCTGGATAGCAACGGTGGCGATTCCCATGCCGTCGAGCTGATGGAGGTTCACGAGTGGGTCGGGGATGCCGTCATCGGCGAGCTCGTCGCGAGATGCCTGCTCTCCCAGTTTCATCGTGCACCTCTCGCGGCGCGGGTCTTTCGGAATCTCCGCCTCGGTGCCGTCACCAATCAAAACCTCGCCGCTGTCTTTGACAAAGTTGGCTATCAACGACGATCAACATCTCGACCCCGCAGGCTCAAGGAGAAGGCTGACATCGTCGAGGCTGTTGTGGGGGAGATCGTGATCCGCCTGGAGCTCCAGAAACGCGACGTGCGGGCGTGCGGTCAGCTCCGTGGGCATCTTGACGAAATTCTTTCCAACATGCTGCATGAACATTTTGGAGAACGTCGTCGCGTGCATCAAAAAGCTGCTCTTGCCGGGCCGCTGACTGTCTCATTCAATGCCTTTGGCTGCCTCCCACTCGAGACGTTGGACGAAGAAACCGGGGAGCTCGTGATTCGCGAAGGTTCCGTGGACATGCTGTACGAGCAAATTGCGATTGACTCCGATCCGCATTACTCGAACAAGTCATTCGTCGACCTTGTCGACGAATGTGAATATGATGACAAGCGAAAGGCTTCTCTCGGCTTTGCTTGCGAAGGGCCTGCACTTGCATTTCATGCGTATGATCAAGTGAGCGACCTACCGGGAAGACTCGACCTGCGACCACACAACCATGACGACGCAATGCAAGCTATTGTCACGAGCATATGCCGCCGGGTCCATGCAGTCATTCGGCAAGTCGACTCGGAGCACGTTCTGAGGTCGTCTCAAGAGATCTTTAATGTCTTCAAGATCTACGGCATGACAGTTCTCTCGGAACGAGTGAGCTTATCCCTGGCATTCCCACAATTATCTGCTCGCCTTCCCGGCGCGAAGCAACGTTCGCAATCACTGAGCCCTTCACTGCTTACCACGCAACGCCAAGCAGTTCTGAGCATGAGCAATCTTGCTGAAGTTGCAATCGTTCTCGGTCTTAGAAAAGACCATGTGATGGATGATTTCAGTCACTACTCGCGCCGTCTCTTGGCAAACTCGCTTCGAGCCGCCGTTGGTTTTTACAGCGCAGTTGCAGCTGGTACTGAGATGACAAGTCTCGCAGATGATGTCTCGTTCCTGCTGTGCCATTTTGCTGCTCGCGATGATGTTGCGTCGCGTTGTATGTATCCACCAGTTACCCCGAAGCGCGAACCGCTGAGCTCTCTCAGCTGCAGTTTAATTGAGGCATGCGAGTTTATGAACAGTCAAGTGTGCGACGATCTTCATCAAGTTGGTGAGCGCCCCCGACCCACCCCAGCACCAGCACTGCTTTTGCGGAAATGTGATTCGAATACGGTGGAGAACTTATTTAAGACATTGGATAAACAACGACACAAGCTAACGGAGCGCGCAACCGCTGAGCAGGGCATAGGTAGCTCCAGACAGGTTCAACGCAAGCGAAAACGCAACGTGGATAACGCCGACGAGTCATTTCAGCATCGGAAGCCATCCGCCAACCTGAGTCGTTTTGTTCATCGTCGATTTTTGTATTGCTTGGAGGAACTTGTGGTACTATTTGCCCAACGCAAAACGGAAGAGTGTCGCAAAATGATGGCCTTGTTCGAGCTGGATTTGGAACCGTGCGCTGGCGATTTGTTCCGCAAATGGGAAGTTTCCACTAGTACATTGACCTTGGCAATGCGAGATAGTTTTTATCGCCTCTTGCTTCATGATCTGTGTGGCTATCACTGTCTCGTGTCGACGAGCAAGAACACTCGCGATGGAACGCGCATAACGCAACTTCGCCTGCCACTTCATTACACATGGCCCAAGGTCTCACGGCGTGTGACAACGAAAGAAGAAGCTTGCAGCTGAACTCTCGACGAATTGCATTTCTTTTTGTTATTGGGTCAACCCGATGTGTAAGATATCAACTGCAGCGAGCGAAGAAGAAGAATCGTTAGTCGTGCCAGTATCTTTGCCTTCAAATCATCCACTTTGTGTACCTCCTTCTCCAGTGCTCGAATGGACGAACGGAGGGACTGTATCTGCTGTTCATCCCTATGGCGCTGATTCTGCCATGATGCCTCTCTTCTCTTGGCACTCTCTGTTGTGTAGGCACTTCTATCAATCACATACCATTCTCGAATAAAGTTGGCCACGTCGTACCGACGGCTCGTTCCATTTCGACAAGGGAGTGAATCCGTTCCGATAGTTTCCGGTCTTTGTTGATCAGCCTTTTGCGGCAACATGTTCGTTAGCATCCCTGACCGACAGCTTGATTGCGCCACCCCTCGCTCACTCCATCCTTGCATTCGCCAGTTCGGCCTGAAGGCGTTCGTTTTGTTTCATGGCGGCTTGGAGCTGCGTTCTCAATTCGATCCCCCGCTCCCGCGTCTCCACCACGTCAGCCGTGCCCTCTTTGCGCATGTGGATGACGAATCGCTGTTCGAGGCCACGCACTCGCTCCTCCATGACCGCCGCACGCTGCTGTGCAGAGCTGACGCACAGGTGAAACAAATTGCAACAGTATGCCGTGGTTCAGTCTGTATTTCCCATCCCGGGGGGCCGATCCAAGGCCCCCATCTACGCAAACCGTCATCGTACGCAAGTTCCCCGAGGAGATCGCGGTGGAGCTCCCCGAGCTTCCCCAGCACCGCTTCTTTGGTCGGCGCCGACATCATCGGGTTGTTTGTCTACGGATTGTGTGTGGGGGGTGGCAGGTGTGGCGGGAGTTGAAGTTGACCATCACTCTGACGCGAGTTCCCGCCCAACACTCGAAGCTTGCCATTCAGTGCGTCGCGCGATACTCGCGCTTCGTCACGGCTGCGGCAAATGCCTCGAGGAGCCGCGCGTCCGGGGGCGGGAGGTCCCGCCCGTACATCGCCTGGAGTTCGGCGACGTTAAAGTTGTCGAAAAACTCGCTCGCGCGCGCCGCGCATCGCGCGCAGAAGGTCACCCGCAGGGAGCACTCGGTGCAGCCCTGGAGGCTATGGACGAGGTCAACGTGGGTCGTCGCCTTGTTCTTCATTGCCGGCGAGAGCTTTCGGAGGAGTCGATCGAAGGCGCTCTTGTCTGCCCACGATCACCAGATTGAGGACCAGACGGTCTCCAGGCACATACGCTCCCGCAACACACGCACCCGAAGAGTGGCCTTCGTGCACGTTCTCCGATTCGACATAAAATGGCTTATCGAAGACATCTCGTGATGGAGACGCTGGCACGGGCAAGCTGCGGCGCTTGCTCTCGCAGAATCGAGCAAGCGCACGCTCACAATTATCATGGAACTGCAGAGCTCGCTCCACTTTGGCACTGAGCTTCCTCTCGCACACACGAGCTGAGGGGGCAATCCTCGGTTTGACATTTCCAGACATCTCATCCATACAAGAAGGGAACACACCTTGTGGCGTTGCCGGTGTGAGCCTTAGCTTTGCATCAGTCCCAACATCTACGAGCCAAGAGCACCACATTGACGGAAGGATTTCAAATACAGCAACTGGACAAGCACATACCCAAGCTCTTCTCGCTTTGCGTTTGCAGATGCCGTCGCAGCAAATGCGCAAGAGAATCCTCGTTGGCATCCGGGTCGGTGAATCGTATCGCGAACGTGCTGTGTGCGAGGTATCATCGTTCGCTTTTAATGTGACAGTCGACATATGTGGGTTGTGTGCGGATCGTACGCAGCGTGACGAAGCTGACGCGCTTTGCTGGCTGATTCCGCTCCCGCCGCAACCGTTGGCAAGCTGGCCGACGACCGTCGTCGAGGGAGCGACTGACCATCCTCTGGCGACCGGTCGTGCTGCTGCTGCATCGATCAATCAAGCCGATGTAAGCCTCGCCGGCGTTGGCTCTCTGCATGTGAAACAAGGTCATTCACAAGGAATTGTAAGCATCTATTTTCAGAGAAGGCTTAAACAATGAAATTCGCCTTGTTCGAGAAATATTTGCCAACAAGCTTGGGATATGAAGATTCACAACTGGTTTCTAACTCGTCGTGCTGACAAACTTCGGAAGCCGGAAGCCACAATCACCGCGATTTCCGAAGCTTCCGCGCCCATCACTACTCCCGTATCCGGCTGTGCATTCACAAATCCCGTGCTCCTCGTTGCAGATACCCTTGTTCGAGCACACTGCGAACTCCTTTGTCCCCTGCTGGCTTTGCACTCCCCCAAGGGCTACCCCATTGTCGGCAAATGCAAGTGGTGTGGTTGGTGCAACGGCGTCTGAAAGAAGGCTGCTTGAGATGCCACGCAATGGCGGCAGGTCTCCGTGGTCAATCGGAAACGTGAGTTTGACGAGGTTGATAGTTGCTGCAGTTGCCGAGCTGCACAGGGACTGCCCAAACGAATACTCGACAATTACCTCCTCGAATCCAAAACTCGCCATGAGAATTGACCGCAAGAGGCCCGGGCTAGCGTTGAATGGAATGCCTGGCGAAGTCGACGTCCGGTACTGGAGTTGTAGTTGGCCGCCAATTCCCAGACAGCGAAGAACCTGAATTTCATCAACTTGACCGGTGGTGGTGGGATCGTCTCCTCGTGGACAAGCCCCTGCCATGTAAACAATACGTTAGTGTGTGGTGGAGGCGTGGCAACGTGTCGCGAACAAGTCGTACGGCGGCTGCAATCATAGCCGTGATAACTCGGATCACACTTGCATCCGAGCACAGAGTCGCGATCATATGTGAGGGCGTTGTTGGGATCGGTTCCATAGTCAAATCGCAGTGATGGATCGTTCACATCTGCCTCGAGGGACATTTGTCGGATGCTCATGCACTGTCCGTGGCCGCTGCATGCGGGCTCACCAGGACATTTCACTACATCAAACCCCGGCAGTCGAGCCAACATGATGCCGCCTGCTTGTGGTGATCACACTCGGTCATGATACGTACGGAAGTTGCACGCATCGCCCGTGAACGGCGAATAGCACTGGCATTCGCCAGTCCCTCGGTCACAGATGCCGGCGTTGGAGCACTCGGCGTATTGCGTGTGGACGACGTTCGAGGCGGAGGGGACTCCAAACCACGTTGGCCCCTGCGGACACGAGCCTGTGGTGTTGCATCATCCGCGACTGTCAGACGTGCAAGAGCTAGCAACGGAGGACACAATCACCTCCACGTACGCGCTGAGCAGTCGCCATTGGTCCATCCCTGTTCGCAGACACAGCGAAACGACGGCGCGCCGGTGCAGTAGCCA
Source organism: Lagenidium sp. CBS 127285 (assembly GCA_023338185.1). NCBI lineage: Eukaryota > Oomycota > Peronosporomycetes > Pythiales > Pythiaceae > Lagenidium > Lagenidium sp. CBS 127285. The sequence continues at coordinate 27,459 of JAADYI010000069.1, forward strand.
TGCCCACTGCAGGCGAGTTCGCCCGGACAGGCCTTGATGGCCCCGCCGTATTTGTTCTGGTTGTTGGCACACCCGCAGTCCCCGCGAATCCCGGGATTCCCATAGCCATCGCTCGATCGAAACCCGGGCATCGGCACGACGAAGCACACGCACTGGCCGTTGTCTGCGGAATCCATTAGGACCTCCCATGGGGTGAGCAAACCTTCCCCCGGGGATTCCGCAGGGCATGGGGACGTACGTGTGTCGCAATCGCCGCGGTTGCTGCACACTGCCCACTCTTTGGTGCCACGGACCGACATGCGGTTGGCGAGGCTGGCACCTCCGGCGGCGGCGTACACGTCCCCGCCTTGCAGCGTCGTCACGCCCTTGTACGAGGCAAAGACCTTGAACGGGGGTTGCCTGTGCGCACACAACCAGCACGATCGTGAGGAGCCCTCAAGGCCGAGCCCCTGCGGATGCCATACAAGGCGAGCACGCACGGCCCAAATTCCTCGGTGAATTCGATGGCGATGGGGTTCGGCGGCATCGAGCTGCAGACGGTGGTGACGCCCGCGGTGAACGTGACCTTGACCACCGGGAGCGTCGGAATACTCTTGAGGATCCGGGCCACCTGCGCCTCCGTGGCGTCAAAGGGCACTGTCGCGCCCTGGCCGTTGAAAAAAACCTGGAAGGACCCGGCCTTGCCGGTGCACTGGATGAACTGGACCTCATTCACTTGGCCCGTGGTCATCGGATCGTCGCCTCGGGGGCACGAGCCTGGCTCAGGGCGAGAAGTTGTCAGTCAGAGCTCACAGATACCTATGCGTGGCAAGGCAGCACCGCGAGCTATAGGCAGCACATACGCTTGGAGCAGTCGTACTCGTGGAATCCCTTTCGGCAGTTGCAACCGTAGAGCATTTCAGCATCCCAGACCTGGTCGTAGATGGGCTCGGTGCCGACCGCGTACATCTTGGAAAGCTGCTTGAGCGAGATGCACTCGCCACCGTCGTTGCAATTCTGATGACACGCCACTGCCCGTTCCCGCAACGTCAACGCCCGGACCAACAAGACGCGACATAAGCTCGACCGAGCACACGTACGTCGCTGGCACGCGCTGCCGGTGTAGCCCTCCATGCAGATGCATCGACCGGTCTGCCGCTCGCAGTGTCCGCGATTCGAGCACTCTGCGTCAAAGTGCGCATCGTCCGTTGCCCGGGCAGCGTGGAACCAGGCCGAGCCACGTGGACAGAGATCTTTTGATCGACCAGACACGAGATGTGAATTCGACGCCATCATCCTGAAGTGCATCGCGCAGTCGACGTACTCTGCGAGCAATCAAAGCCCGTGTGACGACTGTCACAGACGCACTGGTTCATCGTGTTACATGAGCCATGGCCCGAGCAGATCTTCTCGTTGTACGAGCCCCGAGGGCAGGACGCGACGGCCCCGTGGGCCATCACGCCTATCAGCAGCAGCGCGGTGACCGCCGAGAGGAGCGATCTCGAGCCTTGCAACAGCATGGTCGTTGGCCCAAGTCGAGCACACGTGTGCTGCTTGCTGCAGCTGTCAGAGATGCCAATGGTCCGGCGCCAAAAGACCCGTGAGCTATGTGCAACATCCCAAGCTCACTCAGGTCAGGGCTTGGTTGACGGGCCAAGACGCCATTTTGAGCATCCACCAACGGCGCAATCGCATTCGTTTCTTTTCTCCTGGGATGGAATAGTGTCCAGTGTACTTCGAAGATATTAAATAGGCATGTGATTGCATTCTCACATGTACTCGCTGAGCGCGGCGGCGATGTTATCGAGGCCCCGCGACTTGGCAAATTGGGGAAGGTACATCGAGTCAGAGACCTTGATGGCCGGGCGGGCGTCGTGGTGGAGGAGCAGGCGGGTGACGAGGTCATCGTCATCTTCGTCTCGCGTGAGGACGTGGATCAGCAGCGGCGTCTGGCGGCGGACGTTGACGGCGTTGACGAAGGCCCCCTCCTGGAGGAGGCAGCTGATGATTGCGGCCGCATTCTTGGTGCTGCCGTGGGCGGCGTAGTGCAGCGGGAGGTTCCCGCGGTCATCTGGTTGGCGGAGGAGAAGGGGGTTCTTGGCGATGAGGTCCCGGACGGCCCGGACGTCACCGCGGCGGATGGCATCGTGGAGGATCGTCCGCCCGTACTTGCCCCCACGGGAGATGCGTGGGAGGTCCTCAATCACATTCTGATGTTGCTGATCTTCCGTTGGGCCCGAATCACTCTCAGGCCCAGGGGCCGCTTCATCTTGTTCACTTTTTTGAGGTTTTGGGGTGGTCTCGGTTGGGGAGAGTGATACGATGATCGTGTCGAGTTGGATTGGGCCAAGTTTCTCTGGCAGGGACACCGATCGCAGGACTCTCGCCTTGGCAGGACGTGGACGAGGCAGTGGAGACTGGCGTGGGGACTCCATGAGCGCAATGGGCGACGAGCAGGCGGTCGACAAACTCGACGAGCGCGACGACGACACGGACGTGCGGGGGTCCTCGGCGATGTTGGAGAGCCTGGGCCGGAACTTGATGTATCGCATCGTGGTAATTGGTACTTAGTGGACGGACGACTGGCTCGTCGGGAGAAAATTTGCAGAGTGCGCAGCCAGGGCTTGACCCAAGCTCACCTCACGCCTCGCGTTGCTGGGAACGTTGGCTCTCTGCCAGTGAGCAAGCAACAATGGGGATCGAGGATCAATGATTTCCAACAAAGGGCGGAGAGCATTCAGTCCGTTCCGTTCAAGTGAGTGCTTGCCCCACATGGTCCTGACGAAAAGTCGACCGAGATGACGTGGCGACCTGTCAATAATGATATGAGTGCCCTCCAAGAACAGTCCTTTGATTAGCAAGTGTAGGTATTGCTGACCTGTATAAACGAGTATGGCGCCGTCAACAGGTGCGCCAAGAAGACGTTCCGCGCAACCTGGCGGCGTCGCGTGGTGGCGTTTCGCACCCGGAGTAAGTGACTTGATCATGGCGCCCTGCACTCATTGAATGGACGCCGGATCGGCCCCTTGGCTTCTTGGTCCGTGCGTCGTCGGCCCTGGATGTCGGGGCTGAGCGGCTGCCAAGTATACTATCCATATATACTATCCAACACAAAAGACGATATCGATAATCGATCAATGCGATCAACTTCACGCCTTCCTGGTCATTTCAAGGAAGGGCAGCGGGGGCATGTCACCACGGCTCTGCACTCACCACCACAGCCACCTGGCTCAGCATCCGCCCCTCGCACCACCAAGTGTTGATGTGATCCTCTATGCGGCGTCAAAGATCGCACTACTGAAGCGATGATCATGGTAAACATTACCTGCTGATGCTGTACTGGGCAGTCAGTGCTTGCGCTGGACGGGGCAGTGGCGGTAGCTACGTCGATAGTCGTAGACGTCGTAGGCATCCGCGAGCCCCCGGGGCCAGCCTTCGTCCTCCCCGTCGATGTGGGGCCGCGCCTCGCGGATGAGCGCCGCGATCTCGGCGTGGCCATTTGCGTCGGCCCCGGAGATCGCCTGCGACACAAAGTACCACGCGGGGGTCTCGGGTTGCGCGAGGACATACCGGACGATCTCAATGTGGCCGTTGCGGGCGGCGTTGACGAGCACATAGTCGTTGACGGCGACGCCGTACTCCTCATGCATGAGCCGCACGACGTCGAGGTGGCCGTTGGCGGCGGCTTCGGGGACCGTTGTCCGCGTGTAGCCCTCGTCACGATGCGCGAGGAGGAACGCAACGACCTCCGTGTGCCCGCACTGGGCCGCGCGGTCGATGGCGGCCTCGGTGCAGCCCTCGTGGCGGTGCCCGTGGAGGAACTCCACGATCGCGAGGTGGCCGCGCCATGCCGCCCAGTTCATCGCCAGGTACGTCCCGCCCTCAGTTCGATGCTCATGTAGGAAGCGGACGACCTCGAGGTGGCCATTCCCCGCCGCGACGTCCAGGGCCTTTGTCGTGCAGCCCACGCGGCCATGTTCATGGAGAAAGCGTACGATGGCGAGGTCCCCGCGGGCGGCGGCGGCGTCCATGGCCCGGGTGCTCCCGCGCTGGCGAGGATTCTCATACAGCACGCGCAGGGCCTCGAGGTCCCCGCGCCGGGCGGCGTCATCGACGGCACCCCAGTGCAAGGCGCAGGGCACGGGGGCGACCTCCTGGAGGTAGCGGATCACTGCGATATTTCCATGGGCGGCGGCCTTGCGGAAGGATCGCGGAGTCACAATCGGTGGGAACCTGGTGACGAGCTCCTGGACGAATTCGAGGCCGAGGCCGGGCACTTCTAGGCACGGAGTCGCGGACGCGGCGTCAAAGGCGTCGCCATGCGCGCGCACGAGCCATCGCGCGACGTCCATGTAGCCTCGGGCGCAGGTATCCGCGAGCACATCCTTGGGCCATGGGGCCCGAAGCTGCCCCCAGAGCCACGTGGCGGCGTCGAGACGCCCGCGGCGGGCAGCCTCGGCCTGCGCCCACGACGGACTCAGCGGTGACGGGTGCTCGGGGCTCTGCCCGTAGCGGTGCGCGAGCATCACGTCCCGGAGGGAGCCGTGGGCGAGCGCTAGCACGAGGAAGCGCTCGGTGGTGCTTTGGAGTTGGGGGCTGGTGAAGAGTGTCGGGTGCTGCCGGCGCAGGCGGAGGAGCGGTTCGGGGACCCCCCGCTGGAACGAGGCGATCAGGCGGAGCAGTGGCGGGTCGACCAGCGCGTCGTAGACTGCCGCTTGGTGCGGCGATGGCGGCGATGGCAGTGGCCCATCGGGGTCCGGGTCGGCACCGCCTTCGTGATTCATGATGGGGGCTGAGGGCATTGTTGCTCCAGAAGCGCAGTGGTCTTGTCCAACTTGACAACCGAAAACCGGAATATTACGTGGATGATCACACGTCAGATCTCGAATTTGTCCTTAGTTCCAAACGTCGTGAAATTAGGATGAAACGCATTCGTATTAGTAGAATCCGTGAAGTGGTCCAAAAACACACCATGCCAGCAATTTTCGCATTTCATTACAGGACGACCTCGTCGCGGCCAACCTCGCCATCGCGACCAACACTCGATGGCAAGGACGCGCCTCGCGCTGCACCGCGCCGATCTCTGTCTCGACCAGCGATATACGCAAACACCTTGCTGGCACCGAGTGGGTCATTGAATGGAGGAAGCGATCTGCCCTGTACACAGCAGCAGTGTACCAGTACAATGGGCCATAGTTTGTGGTGGACGTCTCTGGGCACTCCAGTGCGAAGAGCGGTGTATTGTACACGAGCTTGTGTGTGATCCCGCAATCACACCACCAGACTCGTTGAACTTGTCCTCACTTTTGACGTCCCTCCACCTACCCCGCGACGGTCCACAAAATGAAGCCAACTCGGAGGTTTTGTCCAATGACCAACCTCCAATTTTCATTTCGCCCAATCCCCCCGCGAATCAGATCGTTGGCAGTTGAGGGTGATTGCATCAGCAATGGCCCGTCGCTGTGCACACACATCGCTTCGAGATCCAATGGGGGCTTTGGGCCGATCTCCGCTCTCCGCTTTCTCTGCCATCACTCGCTCACATCACAACACAGTTGGGGCTGCCAACAGCCACCATCAGAGTGTGTCTGGTATCACCACCATCGCCGTGTGTTCTGGCGAGCGGTCATTGCGGATCCTGACGGGCCACGCGCCAGTCGTCGCCCACCTCTCGGAGGAAGCCCCAGCACTCCCCAGCGCCCATGCGTCTCGCGGCCGCGTCGCCCCGCGAGAGCGAGGACGAGCTCCCGTACGTGGCGGCCCCGCCAACGCCCGGGCCCACGGCACTGGACGACAAGAACCCCCATTATGATCCCGGAGCCAGCCCCGCCCCTGCCGCCGCCACTGCCACTGCCGCTCCCCCCAGGAAGCCCAAACTCGCCCTCGCCGAGCGCTACGCCCTCGAGCCGCCGTTCCGGGACCGCCCCAACCCCCTCCACGCGGCCTCGCTGCTCTCGGTCCTCTCCACCTACTGGCTCCAGCCGCTCGTGTCCCTCGGCTACCAGAAGATCCTCGAGAAGGACGACCTCTGGCGGGTCTGCCCCACGGACGCCTGCGATGCCCTCGAGGCCCGCTTCCGCCGGCACTACGAGATCCTCGCGGCGCCAACGGCCGAGGCCACACCGGCGACGGCGACAGCCCAACGCCCTCGGCGCCGTCGGCACCTCTGGTCGTCGCGCTTCGCCGTCGCGCTCTTGCGCACATTCCAGCGCGAGATCCTGATCGTCTTTGCCAATTACGTCATCTACCTCACCGCTATGGTCCTCCAGCCGTACATTGCCCAGGCGCTCCTCGACTTCCTCAACGACCGCCCGAATGTGTTTCACATCTCGAGTGGCTTTGTCCTCGTCGCGCTCATGGCCGTCGTCTCGCTCGTTGGCGTCACATGCCTCAACTTTGGCTTCTTCTCGTCGTCGCGCATCGGCGCCAACATGCGCTCGGTCGTCATGGACTCGGTCTACCAAAAGGCCCTGAGGCTCTCGAGCAATGCCCGCCAGGCCTACACCACGGGCGAGATCGTCACGCTCATGAGCGTCGACTCGGAGCGGATCTTCAATGCCATGATCTCTGGCCCCTGGCTCCTCGTCGCGCCCTTGGCGTTCGTCGTCACGATCGTCCTCGTCGCCATCCTCTTTGACGTGGTCGCGTCGCTCGTCGGGGGGCTCCTGCTAGTCATCGTGCTCTACGTCTCGGTCAAGCTCGCGGATCGCATCGGAGACGTCCAGGCCGAGCTCCTCCACGTGGTCGAGGAGCGCGTCAAGGTCACGTCCGAGGCGCTCCAGGGCATCCGCGTGATGAAGTTTTACGCCTGGGAGGAGTCGCTCGCGCGCCGCGTCGAGCGCATCCGCGCGGTCGAGATCCAGCTCTACCGCCGCTTCCACCTGCTCAATATCATCAACACGACGCTGCTCTTCCTCACGCCCGTGCTCCTCGGGGCCGTCATCCTCGGGCTCTACGTCGCGCTCCAGGGGACGCTGACCATCACCGAGGCCTACACACTCATCAACATGGTCAACATCAGCCGCCTGGCCGTGAGCCTCTTCCCCCTGGCCATCGCGTCCATCTCGCAGGCCAAGATCGCCTTTGGGCGCATGGACACGTATATGGAGAGCGACGAACTCAAGGCGGGGAGAGAGGCCCCGGGGCAGTTGCAGCTGGCGCCCGTGACGGCCCCACGTGAGCCCCACGCCCCAGGGAGCATCTCGATCCAGAATGCGCATTTCATCTGGTCCGAGGACCCGTCGAGCGCGATCGCCGCCCCGGTCGTGGTTGTAGAGCAGCCCCCGATGACGACGACGGTAACCGACGTCCAGACGCCGCCCCCCGACGACGGCGACCTCGCAAGCGCCACGGCCGTGACCCCGGCGACCGCGACGACGACGGCGGAGCAGTGCCCCACCGATGGGCAGGCCCCCCCGCCGGTGGTGGGCTCGGGGTTCATCCTGGACGGGGTCAATGTCGAGGTGGACGCTGGGTCCCTGGTCATGATCGTTGGGACCGTCGGGGCCGGCAAGTCGAGTCTCCTGAATGCGCTCCTTGGGGAGATGATGCTCGTCTCGGGGGCGTGCGACGTCCGCGGGGCCGTGTCGTACGTGAGCCAGGAGGCGTGGATCCGCAACGCCTCGGTCCGGGACAACATCCTCTTCGAGTCCGAGTTTGACGCGACGCGCTACGAGGAGGTCCTCACGGCCACGCAGCTCGCGCTCGACCTGCACGCGCTGCCCAATGGGGACGCGACCGAGATCGGCGAGCGGGGGATCAACCTCAGCGGCGGCCAAAAGGCCCGTGTCGCTATCGCCCGCGCCATGTACCGCCGGGACTATGACATTTTGATCCTCGATGACCCCCTCAGCGCCGTCGACCCGCACGTGGCCCACGCGATCTTTGACCAGTGCATCGTCGGCCTCGCCCGGGACAAGACCCGCCTGCTCGTGCTCAACAGCCACTACGACCTTTTGGCCCACGCGGACCAGATCCTCGTCATCGAGCACGGGCGCATCGTTGGGGACGGCACGTACCGGGATATTCTCGCGCAGTTTCCGGACCTCGACATCCACCGCAAGGAACTCGACAAGCTCGAGACGGACTGCATCGACGAGCACGAGGACGCGGCACTCGAGCAGGTACAGGCCCATGCAGCGGCCCACGCGGCAGCGACACGGGCGGCAATGGCTGTGACGACTGTGGACCCTGACGACCAGCCGGGCAAAGCGGACACCGCCGTGGCGGCGGTCGCGGCCGTAAACGTGAGTGGGGCCAAGCTCGTCCAGGAGGAAGACCGCGTCAAGGGCCGCGTCAGTGGCAAGACGTACCGGACGTACTTTGACGAGACGGGCTTCAATGGCATCGCCGTCGTCGTCGTGCTCGTGGGGGTCTACTCGGCCGCTCAGGGGCTGCGCATCGCCGCCGACTGGTGGCAGGGCTACTGGGCCAAGCAGATGCCCCGCAAGCGCTGGGACGCCTCGTACTCGGATGGCTGGTACGCCTCGTGGTACTTTGGCTTCATCGCCCTGTGCTCGCTGATCACGCTGGCCCGGGGGTTGCTGCTCATGGAGGCCTGCATGCGCACGGCCAAGAACCTCCACGACGATCTCTTCCGCCGCGTCCTCCGGGCGCCGGTGAACCGGTACTTTGACATCACCCCCGTCGGCCGGATCCTCAATCGCTTCTCGAACGACCTTGACCAGGTCGACTCGAACCTCCCGCAGCAGTACCAGAACCTCTTCCAGGCCATGGTCGTGTTTGTCGGCTGCCTCGTCGTGTGCGGGCTCGCGTCCTTTTGGGTCGCGCTCTCGTACATCCCCATGCTCGTCATCTTTGTCGTCACGGGGCTCTACTTCAAGCGCACGTCCCGGGAGATCAAGCGCCTCGAGGGGATCACCCGGACGCCCATCTTCAACCTCTTTGGCGAGACCCTCAATGGCCTCGCGACGATCCGGGCCTTCCGCATGCAACGGGACTTTGTCCGGCTTAACAAGGCCGCAGTCGATGACAACACGAGCTACTACTTCAACTATTGGGCCGCGGGGCGGTGGCTCGCCGTGCGCCTCGACTGGCTCTCGGTCGCCATCATCACGGTCGTCGCGCTCTACCTCGTGCTGGCCAAGGGCTCGATCACGCCCATCGTCGCGGGCATCTCGATCACGTACTCGCTCATGCTCACGTCCATGGTCCAGTGGTGCGTCCGGGCCGTGGACATGACCGACAATGCCATGACGAGCGTCGAGCGGCTCCTGCACTTTCGGGAGATCCCCGCCGAGTCGGACGGCGCCGCGTGTGTGCCCATCAACCCCGCGCTCTGGCCCTCGCATGGGGCCATCCGCTTTGACGGGCTCTGCCTCAAGTACCGCCCGGAGCTCCCGCTGGTCCTCCGGGGGGTCGACATGGCGATCGCCGGGGGCGAGAAGGTCGGGATCTGCGGTCGCACGGGTGCCGGCAAGAGCTCGCTGATGATCGCGCTCTTCCGGATTTGCGAGTTTGAGCGAGGGACCGTGTGGATCGACGGTCTGGACATCACGCAGATCAAGCTCGAGGAGCTCCGACGGTCCCTGGCGATCATCCCCCAGGACCCCGTGCTCTACAGCGGCTCCTTGCGGGAGAACCTCGATCCCTTTGGGGACTACAGCGACGCGGCGATCTGGGCCGTGCTCCAGCAGGTGCATCTGGCCGACGTCGTGACCAAGTGGGGCAGCGGCCTCGACTTTGTCGTCTCGGAGCGTGGGGACAACCTCTCGGTCGGC
>JAADYI010000070.1:0-37158 GCA_023338185.1 Lagenidium sp. CBS 127285
GACACGCTCCTCGTGACGCTACTGTGGTTTGTTCGCTTTAAGTACCTCGAGCAGCAACGGAAAAGGAATTGACGTGTGAGTAGGATGTAAGCTAGAGTGAGCTTGACGTTGGTTTTGCGTGGTGGATGCCCTCAGAAACGACTACGTGAATCCAATTGAAAGTTTTCGATTGGATTGCTATGAGGCCCTTTGGAGACAGAGCGACTCGCGATCTGGGTGGATCATCAAGGCCTACGCAGCAACCACCAGATCGCCACGCGGTCCCGTGCTCCAGATTGCGTTGTTCGACACAACCAAGGTACTGAATTGCTGTAGCATTGCTGTGCTTTGTCCGTTGCAGTCCAGGAGCACCCGTCTCCCTGCTCCCACTAGTCCTGGGGGCGCCTTTTGGGCAGCGAAGCAGTCTATCGTCATGATTCACGACGACATGCATCCGCGGTGTGCATTCGGGGCCCCGTCACCGATCGGCTCGGGAGATCGACGTCAAGCAGCTGCTGAAAGGTTGTTAGACGCAGCTGTCCTTAGCCAATTTCTTCAATCACAACTGTCTGTTGAGACGCGCTGCCATACTCGTCGATGGCCCTGCCAACCTCGCCCATGCCTCCTAGTGACTTGACTGGCGCAAAGAGTTTGGAGGTTTGAAGCTTTGGCTGCATTTGGAGCGTTCCACATGCCATACGCGCCCAAAAGGATCATTTTTTGGCCCTTTTGGACAGGACCACGCACAGAGTCACACAGCCCACGCACGATGAGTAGGAGTGTATGACATACGATAGCCCTGGGCCGAAACTGGAGATAGTCTCCAAGTTGACAAGACGAGCTCAAGTGTGTTTGCCCCTTCCCCCCATCGTTTTCAAATGGGCACGACCAACTCGCAAGAGCTCTTGACTATCCCCCTCCAAGCGCAGAGCGTCCCAGTCATTGGCACACACTCGACGTGCAGCCTCCCAAAGTTCCTGACATTCGAGGCCATTCGAGTCAATTGGTACTCGCGCACGTTCACGGTCGTCGACACGGCCACCGGCGTGGAGCACTTTCGAATCGTCGCCAAGCCGTTGTCCCTGAGCGGTCGTCGGACAATCTACGATCCCGATGGCGAGGAGCTTATGCAAATCAAGCACAAGTCGATGTCTCGGAGCTGGAAGGCGTTTCGCGGGGAGGAATCGGACGACCCGATGTTCGAGATCGTCGTCAAGACCCGCCTCGCGTCCATCGATTTTCGGGACCTGACCACCGGTGCAGTCGCGCGGATCTGGACGGAGCAGTCGTACGACGATCGCGTGGCGCTGGTCGTGCTCGAGCGGAAGGGAATGCGGTCGGCGGTCGCTCGAATCCGCCGGCCCTCGAACGGGGTTTTTGAGCGCGAGGAGTTTTTCTTCGACGTGGCACCCGGTGTTGACACGCTCCTCGTGACGCTACTGTGGTTTGTTCGCTATGAGTATCACGAGCAGCAGCAGAACGCGAGTTGATGTTCGTGTAGGATTATTAGAAATATTGGCGTATGCATGTCCAATGTACACGTGAACCATCCTTTCGATTGGGACCAAACAGAGTCCTCGATGCCACGGCGGGTGACATCAGGTGACTTCTGTAGATTAAGCGTTGACAGCGAGGTGCCTTTAAGGGCTACATCATGTCCACGGGATAGGGAAGCTCGCGTGGCCTTGGATGGTCATCGTCGCCGATTCTACCAACACATTTATCAAAAATGGGCATGGCCAAGTCGCAAGAGCTCTTGATAGTACCGCTCCAGGCGCTGTTCATCGGCAAATACCCGACGTGCTATCACGAGGCGTTTTTCTTCGAGGTCGCCCCTCGTGTCGACATGCTCCTCGTGACGCTGTTGTGGTTTGGTCGTTTCAAGTATCTGAGCAACAGCGGATCGCGGTTGTTTATCGTACCGAACTGACATTAATACAACGGAAACGACTGTCGGTCCATTTGATTCCTTTGACGAGATACCGCTTGGTCAAGTACGAGCGGCTAGCGTGAACCCTTGGCTGACCGTAAACTCCTGCTTGTCGCGCGAAGGAACGTGCCACCGTGACAACCTCATACGGCACGCGATCTGGGTGTGATCGAGGGCATTGCCCTTGGCCTTGGCGTACTGCTGTACTGCCGCGAATCGGTGGGAGATGAGCTCGGTGGACTTGACTTTGACGAAGAGTTTCAACGACAGCGGTTGAGAGTAAAATTCTCGTGGCTGGTGGCGCCGAGCGAATCTCCCGGGCTCAAGAGAAGACTGAGATAGAAGAGGAAAGAGCGAGATCCTGCTCGTTGGGAGCCAAAGGAGAGTCGCAGCCATAAAACTTGTGGCATCCTCAGGTCCAACTTGACATCGCGAACACCCCCAAGCCCACGGCGGCAGAGAGACAACAGCGTTCACACCACTGGCCAGTTCCAGAGAGGGACGAGAGCGCCGAGGAGGCGGCCGTCGGCAGCGATGGCGACGATGGCGAAGCGGAAGGACGGAGCCCGGGAGGGACGGCGCCGACGATATTGTCGGACTGCCGGGAGTTGCGTCCGTCCCAGTAGGACGCCGAGCCCGTGGTGTCGTTGGCCCTCGGGGGCAGCGCGCAGGCCCATTGATAGAGAATTGAGGCATTGACCCGCGAGGCGGCGTCCGTGGGGTTGGCGATGCCCGTGCGGAACGTCGGGATCTCGCCCGGGTGCCACACGCAACACGGGTCCCCGAGCTCCTGGCCATTGGTCTGGCCGTCCCCGTCCGCGTCCGCTTGGCATAGCGCCTCGGTCCACTGGAACCCCGCGGCCTGGAATGCCAAGCCAAAGGCATTCCGTGGACCACCGTCGCCGGTTCTCGACTGAACGTGGCCCAGGGCCCGGATGCCCGGGAGGAGGTCGGCGTTGGGGATCCTCGCGACAAACTCGGGTCGGGCACCGGTGCGAGGGACGTGCCACGCGACGAGGACACCGAGCACCGCGAGCCGAGGGATCATGAGGCGCTGTCGTGGTCGTGGCCGGTGGTCGAAGTTGCACTTTTGTGTTGTGTTCTGGTTCCAGTTCTTTGGCATTGCAGTCGCTTGCAGTGGGCAGAAAAAGTGGTCAGCAAGTCAAGCGAATTTTGGACCAATCAGAGGAACGTTTGAGCAACTGCGAAGCACAGTGCCATACACTGTACGAACCATCATTCTGGATGGATACGATACATCATTTGATATGGCTACAGATTATCAATTGCAACACTCGATCACCACCATCCATCCGGTGCCACGATGTCGCTGCCCTCATGATCGAGGTCTTCCAGCACCAGATCCGTCTCCGCTGGGAATGGATGGTCCCTGGTCTTGCTATTATCCTCTTGCTGTTGTTGCCGTTGTTGCAAGGCGGTCTTTTCCTCCACGAGCCGCGTGAGGTACTCACGGGGCGTGCTCGTCAGTCCATCCTGAAAACGCCGCTGTTGAAGCTCTGCATGACGCCGCCAGTCCTCACACTCCTCAGTCCGAGGAGGGGGGTCTTGGCTTCGTGCTGTGGCCTCTACGTACAACTCAAACCGCCCGAGGTGGCGAAACGCCTCCCCTAGCTGCCACCACGCACGCTGTTGCTCATACGCGGCCGTCGTCTGCTGGTGCTGAGTGTCCTCTGACGGCGGGAGTCGCTCGAGCGCGTAGAGAAGCGCCCGGCAGGCCACAAGGTAGTGACCATAAGTGCACGCCCGTTGACCGAGATCTACGAGCAGCTCCCACTTCCGCTGACGACTGACTCCCCGTGGGTCCCCAGCCGGGACGGGCACAGACCAGAACGGTGTCGCATTGACCACGCCGAGTTGCTTCTTCTCCAGCGTCCAGAGTCGAATGGCGGCCTTCCAGGCCTCTCGAGCGGCGTCACGTTCCCCAGGAACCCGCTCGTGGCTCATCGCGCAGAGGGCGAGGACGTCTCGCTCGAGATAAGGAGCGGGGAGGACGAGGTCCGCGACGTAGTCGAGGTACGTGATGCTCTCAGACCACCGCTCGAGTTGCTGGAGCTGGACCCCGGCGAGCAACAGCCACAACGGAAATCCGTCCTCGTCAGGGAAGAGCTCAATCAGTGCACCGAGGATACGCAAGGAGCCGACAAAATCCTCCCGCTGAAGAAGCACGAGTGCAAGCTCCTCGAGCACCTGCGGATCCAGCTCGTCACGTTGTCGACTTCGACCATCACGGTTGAGCTCGAGTCCGAGGAGCTCGGCGGCGCGATTCAAGTGCAGGGGATCGGTCGACTCGTACCACGTGCGGTGGTGACACTGGGCCAGTGCCAGTCTCGCACCCGGCGCCTCCAGAAACGCAGGAGACGTACGCCCGAGCCGCTCGAGGAGACTTGCCGCGTGCCAGGCGTCACCTGCACTGTAGAGACCCATACCGACAGCCAAGAGGATCTCCGACATGGGTGCCTCGGGGCGTGAGCCGAGCTCAGCTGCCACAGCGATCATACCACGGCTATCGAGGGTCATCGCTGCGTCATAGAGGGCAACTCGCTCACGCTCCTTGGCGATCACACGGCGCATGAGCCACCCTCGGAGGAATCGCCGGACTCGGCGGACGGCGTGGATCTCAAACAGGCGGCGGAACTGCTCGCGGACGCGATAACGTCGATATGGACGTTGAATCGCCCCGGCGGCGCGGTTTCGATGCCGCCATCGAGTGGTCAATGCGATCTCTCGCCAGCGCCACGCGTAGTGCCGCCGACGCCACCACCGTCGTATCCGACGACCCATAACCTCGCGCTTCATTCGAACGTAGCGTCGAACCCGCCGAAGGAAGAAACGCTGGATCCTTCGTGTGGCGAGACGGCGACGGGCCTCTGCGGCATTCGCGGCCGTTGCGGCAGTCTGCGCATCCTCTTTGGCATCCCCGAGTACCAGCAGGGCTTCTCGCTGGCGCTCCCGTCGCCGGCAGGCCCGAACCAACGCCAGCACGAACCAGAGTGTGTAACAAAGCATACCATTCCGAAACCTTGCCGCATGACGACGATAGAGAATGGTCTCTGCCTCCTCCCTTTGCATTGCTTCAAGTTCTGCGTCAATGTGCACACGCGCCACGATTTGACGCGAGTGCTTGAGCCATCGGACAACACAACGCTCGATGATTCGTGTGGCCAAATACAATCCTAGGAGACTCGGGTCCGCCACTCGTGCTGCAAGTACCGCACGAGCTGCCCGGCGCTGGGCTAGACGAAGAGCCTGCGCTGGTGTAGGTGCGTCTTCATCTTCTCCAATCATCAACGCGAGTTCGCTAAGTTCCCGCTGAAGTCGAAGCTCGATGTTTGCCTCCGAATCGACATGCGCGCTCGTGCTGATTATTGCCGGACGCCGACGCAGAGTCTGAAAGATTGGTCGGGAGTCGTCAAATCGATAAAGTGCGGCATCATCAAAGAGCTCGCGTTCAGCGTCTGCCTCCTCCTGTTGCCGGCGCCGGGTCGCCACATCGACTGCGGCGAGCTCTCGTGGCGTCAAGTCTGCGGAGGATACCATCACATCGCGCTTGGACGGGATGCGGCATTTATCGATCCATGCCTGCTGCCGCTCGCGGAGCTGCCGGCGTTGCTGCTGGTGCCGGAGCCAGAACATCGCCGTCTTTTTGAGTAGTGCTTGAAGAAAAGAAGGCCAGTTCCGAGATCCCACCGGCGCCACCTTCAATCACCTTATCATACTTTTCATGTCGAAACGCGTACCAATTAAACGGTGATGGCTGTGATCGCCTCGACTGGAGACTCGGTTGGGACTCAACAGAATTGTTTCGGCTGCAAGTGCTGTTCACGTTGCGGAGGGATGGTGATCGCTGCGGCGATTTGCGCGTTGGCGACGTTGTCGACTTTGGATTGTTCTTCTTTGATGGGATGCCTTGAGGTTGTATGGTTGCATCGGAGACGCGTTGGTCGGAAGTATTCGACTTGACGCACGTTTCGCACCGCCACCCGCCGACGAGGCTCTTGATTGTTGGCCGTTCCTGATGCCGGGGGATTCGCTTGAGTGTGACTAGTGCTGGGTGTTGTTGCAGTGGAGGGTTGAAGCAATAGAGATGACGGGCAAATGCGCAACCGGCGCATCGCGCGAGCAACTTGCCGTTGGTGTCACTTTGACAGCGATCGCAACATCTCCTCCTCCGTGCGCTTTGATGTTGTTCAGCATCGATCGCCAAGCCTTCCGCACCCCGTCGTACTAGCTTTTTGGTGACAAATTCAAGTGGGATATCGCAGATCGGATCATCACCTGCGGCAGGATCGTCCGCGCCACCATCAGTGGGGATGATGCTGACGGCTTCTCCCTCAGTCACTGGAGACTCTTCGTTGCTGACAACATCCTCAGCCTGAGCAATGATAATTTCATAGTCATCGATGCTCTCCTCGTCTTCAGCTCGCGAACGATCGATGGTGATGATCGTATCATCAAATGGTGAGCGACGCGGTGTTGGAGGCGGACTCTTCACTGCGCTGACGACGCCAAGGTGCGCAAAGGACGGCGTCGAGCCCAGCCGTGGAAAGGACTCGGCGTACCAGTCCTCCAGGTCCGCGTACGCGTCGCCATCGTCGGTGGGCGTGAGCTCGAGATCCATCAAAGGTTCTTTTGCGGCAGGTGGGGTGAGTGTGTGGTTTTCTTGTCTCATAGGGTGGCACCAGAGCAAAGCAAGGACCAAAAATATCGCCCACGCGACTATCGAAAATGTACCCAACTTCGACATTGAAACTGCTGCAATTGATACAAATGTAGCCATATAAAATATTGGACCAGCTACAGTACATAATTGGCCTGTATAATTGGCCTCAGCTACCATGCCGACCTGGAGGCGTCTGTGGCGGCGGGCTCGTGGGTGGGGCCAGGGATAAGCGACTCTTGCGGACTGTCCGTCTTTGTCGCATTGTGTCTTCTGTTGACGTCGGGCTCGTCGGAATCGCCGACGTTGGCGGTGGCGTGTGTGGCGTTTGTGGCAGCACCGGTGGTGATGGTGGAGGTGACAGAGCTGCCGCCGGTGGTGCTGGCGGGGGGAAGGAGGGAGGACGCAGGCTACCGCTGCTTCTACTGGCCACAACTGATCCCCGCCGAGAGCTCGGCGCCGTTGCTGTCGTGGGCGATAAGATCGTATCAACTGTTGATTCCGGTTGTGGTGTTGCCAACTTCATCTGCGGAGCAGGTGCCACAACATCATCACTGAGCGCGATTGCCGCATGTAGTTCATCGACGAGAAGCGACGGTCGCCGCACTGATCGTCGTGATGACATCCGATCGGTTTCCGGATCAGAGAGGTAGCCAGTTCGTGACTCGGCCGCTGGGGCCAACACGTCACCACCAAGTGTTCGCTCGTCTGCTGTTGGCGTGGCCACGAGGGCAACGCTACCCCTTCGATGCTGCTTTCTCTCCAGACCTCGAAGCTTGATTTCCTGGAGTGCAAGTATCGCCTCCTGCTGGCGGGTCTTTTGCAGCAATGCCTGGGCACTGACGTGAGCCTGGGTCTGGTACAAGGGGTTGGCCGTCATGTGGGCGACCATCTCCAAGTCCTCATCGTCGCTGTCCTCATACAAATCATCGCCATGGCCATGATTACCCAAACCACGACCGCGAAGTCCGCGCCGTGTACGTGAGTACTTGCTGAAAACCTTCTGCACCTTGTTGATCCTCGTAAAGTACTCAGGGCGGAGGGCGACGACTAACTCAGTGATGAGCACCAACATGAAGTAAACACAGCTCGCAAAAATCAAGAGCAGTGTCCACACGGACAGCAACTGCGCGGGAACGTTGTCAAAGCCATCTTGAACGTTGCCCAGTTGCCCACTCTCGAACATGATCCCACTCAGCAGTACGAGGCAGGCGCTGAAGAGCAGCGTGGCCTCCACGGTGTTGTGATCCCAGAGATATTCGCTCATACTTTGCTCCTGTTGCATGGCTTCACTGAGACCCGCGACCGCCTGTGTATTGGGTTTTGCACCCCCACCGCTGAGCAGATAACGAGCCTGGCCATCCTGATCCTGAATGCGCATGTGCGCTGGCTGGAGGAACTTCTCACCCTTGGCCTTGGCCAGGCGCGTCTGGTGGGCGATATGCCGTGAGTACTCGTCGACGACCAACTTGGTTTCGTACGCGCTCATGTACGGACGATTTCGGACTTGGAACGCATAATTGACAAAAAGAATGAGCATCACGCACGCAAGTTGGAATGTCGGATACTGACGAAAGAGCAACCCAATGCACGCAATGAAAAACTTGCGAAGGATGATGACCACCATCCAGTACCAGTACCGGGGCTTGAATTGATAGTAGAGCTTCGAGTATTTTTTGCGGAATTCCCAGCAGTTCGGGTTCGTTCGTCGGTTGGTCCCACGTTGCATAGCTCGCAGAAGCTGGTCTTCGATCACCAAATGGCGGTTGCGACTGAGGGTGTGGAAGACAAATGCCGGATATCCCAGGGAGTAGACGATGAATGTCAAAATGGCGAAGGGAAAGAGCGAGAGGTGGACGCCACCAGGCTCGAAGCAACGGGCGTAGATCGTCACCATGTACCGATGACCATCCGATGGAACCGACTGGACGCAGTTGAAGACCTCGAGAGTCGTCCGCGTCAAGTACAGAAACATATAGTACATCATCACCAGGGTCGTCCCGAAAAGCTGGGGCTTGTGCGACGTGAGTCTCGTGCGACGCCGAAGGATCCAGCGCTTGTACGCATAGCGAGCAACAAAGATCCCGAGAGACACAGCCGTCAGCCCCAAGGGCAGGAGCTCGATGCTCATCCACTTGTTCCGATACGACACCTGGATGCTGAAGCACTCGGGGGCTATGAGCTCGAGGTTGAGGTTGAACGCCGAGAGCGTCGAAAACACGGACAAGATGCCCTTGGGCCAGGCGATCCGGGCGTTGCCAAAGATCGACAGCGTCTGGAAGTAATCGATGCCAATCGACAGCAACCCCAAGGAGATGCCACGACGGGTGAGCATGTAGCTGATCACGACGCCTGCAATGATCACCAGCGCCAACACGACGACGCTCGTCCAGGGCTCATCGGGGCAGACCTTGCACTCGCTGTTGAGCTTGTGATACCGGGACTCGCACTCATTGCACCGTCGCCCCACATAACCCTCCGCACACGTGTTGCTCCCCAGACAAGCAAAGTCCGGGTCACAGGCGAGGACGACGCCATTTTCGCGCCAGTATCCGGGCTTCGCCTCGGGCTCCGAATCGCCACCGAGACATGTCGCCCCCGTCGGACAGTTCTCGCAGAAATGAGTATCGCCTTTGAAGAAACCCGCGCTGCACTGGAACTTGAGCTCGGTCTGGCTTGTCGGGGACATGACATTCCCGCCCACTGAGAGGACGATACTCGTCGTCCCGGCCTTGGTCTTTGGAGGGTGCCACACGAGCACGTTGGCGCTCTTCCACGTGACCGACGACGTATTATTGGTGCTGCTATTGCCACCGCCATTGCTCGCACTTGAGCTCGTCGCTTGCTGCAGGAGCCGACGATTCGCCTCGGCCCCGGCGGCATTGTCGCTAGCAAAGCCAATCTGGATGCCTTGATTCGGGAAACAGCCAAAGTCACTGCCGCGGATCTCAATGGCCGTGAGGCCATTGGCATCGGGCTGGTTGGGCATCTGCGCCGTGATCACTGGCTGGTTGTAGGAGAACGTCAGAGCATTGCTGGCCCTACCGTCGAGTACGACCACGACCTCGAGGTCGGCGCCGAAGCCCGGCGGGACGTGGGTGCGAATGACGTAGTCGTCGTGCTCCAGAAGGCTCTCGTTGCTCCGTCGCTCTGCCAACGCATCCTCCGGGACCACGGGGCAGAGAGCGAGTGAGCCCTCGCAGTTGTCCGTGGTCCGATACGACGAGTCGACGATCGAATGTGCCGACGGGTAACACACGGCGCTGCTGTTGTCCACGCACGGCCCGCTCGAGCCAAACTGACAGAGTCGGTCTCCACAGGCCCGCGGATGCGTGCTCTGTTGGTCAACGCGCGCCTCCCGGCCGCCGATCAGCACCATCGTCCGCGTCCAGCCCAAGTTCCGACCGTACAAGATGAGCTCATAGCCGCCGCACGTCGAGCGGTTCGTCGTCGTGGTCTCGAGGCGCATGAGCTCGGGGAGGCTGTAGCCAAAGGCCACGGGGTTCTCATTGGCGAGCGCTTGCTTGCCGACGACCAGTTCGATCTGCCGATCGTAGCCCTGACCGGGAGGCAAGAGGAACTTGATGCTCGTGTGGCTGAAGTAGACAATGTCCGCGTTGGTGACGTTGACGGGCTCGAGAGTTGTCCATGGCGACGACGCGCTCCCGACGAGTTGCAGCCGCCAGTCGCCCTCTCGCGGACCAAAGTTGTTGCCCGTGAGCGTCACGGCCACCCGCTCGCACCGTTGCGTGTTGCTCGGACAGGACCGCATGGTGATCGTCTTGCAGGTCCCTGGGTAGACCTTCATCGTCGTCAACGCCTGGGGCGGCGTCGTGCTCATGTTCAGCCAGTCCATCGGGGGCGGCGTGTCCGAGGCTGCGAGACCCGCGTAGAGGATCACGTCGCTCTGCACCACGAGCCACGTGCCCCCGCGACGGAGGAGCTGGATATTGGTGACGCCCGCGGCCGCCGCGCTCCACGTCCCATCGGCGACGATGCTCATGTACACGGGGCGCCCGTCAGTAAGAACTTCGGGGACCAGTCGGAGCGTCACCAACTGACTCACGCCGCCGAACTT
This sequence comes from Lagenidium sp. CBS 127285, assembly GCA_023338185.1. Lineage (NCBI taxonomy): Eukaryota > Oomycota > Peronosporomycetes > Pythiales > Pythiaceae > Lagenidium > Lagenidium sp. CBS 127285. Next base: position 10,666 of record JAADYI010000070.1, read on the forward strand.
GGTGTTGACGCAATAGGTCGTCGACGTCGGTAACGTCGAGGACGCCGAGGGATCCAGTGCCAGGCACTGGTACGGCGGGGGCGCCAAGGTCGCGCAGGGTCGACTGGGATCCGAGAAACACGCACACGTGTGGCCACTGGTCGGGCCATCACGGCGACTGACCGCGGTGATCACCGGCGGCGCGTAGTCCATCGTCACGTTCGCGGGGCTGCGCTGCTGGCTCACGGTCACGATCACCGGCAACTGTCGGCCGTACCCCGGGCCGACCGTGCACTCGATGCGCACGTGGGTGATCACGAGAATCTCGCACCTCGAAACGCCGTCGCCGATCGTGACAGAGTGGGCGAGGGATAGCCCCGCGGAGCCAAAGTTCCGCCCCCTCAGAATCATCAGGCCCCCACCGATGGTCTCGGTCGAACTCACGGTCATCTCGTCAATTACCGGGCGCTCGTAGGCAAAGGCCGTGGTCGAGATCTGATTGCCCACGCGCAACGTGAGGGTCAACCCCGTGCCTTCACCCGGGGGGATCGCAAACGCGAGGCTCGTGTGGGTCGAGGCCTGGGTGATCGTCAGGAGCTGCTGCCGGAAGAGCCCACCGTTGAGGATCAGCTCAGGGGCCGGGCCGAGGTTGGTCCCGGTCATTAGCACGATCTTCCCGGTGGTCGGGGACGAGGTCGACCCGATCGCTGCCCAGTCGACGCTGGGCTCAATGTAGTTGATATATCGCGGGGGGCTCTTGGCCGTGCCCCGGGCGACGATCAATGGCTGGAGACGCCCTTGACCGCTCGGGACCACGCACTGGAGAAGTCGGATCTCGGACACTTCGGTCACCCCGACCGCCAGGAGGAAGCTCAGGGTGAACGCCGGGGTGCTGAGCTGGACGTTGGCGCACGTATTGTCGCCGATCGTCACGCTCGGGTTCCGTCCGACGGCCTTGACGTACATGCTCAGCCGCGCACCGCCGATCGTCGCCGCGTCCTGGCGGTAGACCCCCGTGGTCCCGGTCGTCGCGGTCCGGTACAGCCCCGGATCACCATCGAGGTGATGGCTCGTGGTGCAATCGGCGACCCCGCACGTCGGGCTGAGCGTATACCAATCCAAGACGGTCGGGTCGTCCCAGCTGAAGGCCACCGAGTTGCTCCAGCTCGAGCCCCCGACGACGACGGTCACGTAACCCAGGCGCCCCGTGAACTCGGGGACGGTGATCGTATCGTGGGTCCACGTCGAGGTCACGGCGACGGTGCTCGAGGCGATCCCCGCGGTGTCACTGGCGGTCAATGGATACTTGGAAACGTAGACCCGGCCGCCGAGGTGGAGGTTCGAGCCCGTGATCGCGAGACTGACGCACGTCGGGAGGCAGCTACTGGGGCCCTCGTCGGTGAAGACCTGGTCCAGCACTGGGGGGAGGTAGCCCACGTCCATGGCGTTGCTCTGCTGCGTCAGACTCGACGACCCGACCAGCACCTGGAGTCGGGCCCCGGTGCCGTAGCCCACGGGGACCCGGAGTCGGAGCCACTCGGCCTCGGGGATGCTCTCGTTGACGCCCCAGCCAAACTCCAAGATCGGCAGGTTCACCGTTGGGAGGCCCCGCTGGGGCCGAGTGAAGACGACCCGCGTCGCGGCAAAGGTGAAGTTGGCCCCAAAGTTCTCGCCATAGAGGACCAGCGACGTGGAGCCGTCGGTCCGGGCCAGTGGCGTCGAGAGCCGTCGGATCCGTGGGGACGCGTACGAGGTCGTGACCGTCGACGTGGCGCTGGCCTGCTCACCGACCTCGACGATCCACGCAAGCATCTGCCCGACCCCGGGGACCGTCCGGCAGGAGATGACCGAGTTGTTGTGACTCAGGATCTCGGTGACCTGGTACTCGCGGCCCGTGGGGCCGTACGAGATGCGATCGATCGACGACTGGTTCGGGCCAAAGTTCCCACCGACGAGGTGCACGACCTGCCCGCCTTGGACCTGTGCATTCGTGGCCCCCGGGCCCATAATCGTGGTCAAGAAGGGCCGGGCGTAGCTGATCGTCGGCATGGCGCTCGAGAGCCCGTCGATCGTGACGATCCACGAGAGCCGACTCCCGACGCCCGGGGCCGTCCGACACGCGATTCGCTCGTGACTGACGACGATCTCGCACGCGGTCGCGTGGATCTCGTCCCCGGTGACCCCGTAGGTCACGCTCGTGATCGTCGAGACGTTGCGCTGGCCAAAGTTCTTGCCCGTGATCACGATCTCCTCGGCCCCGTCCGTGCGGATCACGGTCTCCCCACTCGGGCGGAAGACCTTGTTCACGATCGGCCCCGCGTACGTCGTGGGCTGCTGGACCGCCACCGACGTCTGATTCTCGACACGCACCCGCCAGTGATGCCCGCCCCCTGTGCCAGGGACCGATACGCACTCGAGCCGCGTGTGGAAGCTCGGGTGGCTGTAGGCCCGCCGGCAGTTGCGGCTCTCGTAGACCGTCCGGGTCCAGTTGTTGTTGGTGTATTCGACGACCGGGGGCGTAAAGAGCGCCGTGTCGGGGCCAAAGTCGTGGCCCTCAACGTAGAAGACCGTGCCCCCGACCGTCGGCACGTCCGTGAAGCCCGTGACGGACGTGATCCGCGGCATCGCGTACGCGGACGTTGCCTCCGAGAGAGGACTCGCCTGATCATCGACTTTGATGGCCCAGCGGAGACCCGCCCCGGCGCCGGGTACGGACGTGCACTGGACCTGGACGTGATTGACGGTGATGAGGCAGTCGCTGGCGGTGAACGTGTGACGGTCGTTCCCGTACGAGACGACGATCGCCGCGTCCCCTTGGACCCCAAAGCCTGAGCCCGTGAGGACGATCCTCTCGCCACCAGCGGTCGAGAGCGTCCCCGGCGCCGTCGTGATCCCCGTGATCATCGGCTGCGCATAGCGGCAGGTAGTCGCGGAGCCCTTGAATCGGTCACTCACTTGACCAGCTACGGCGATCTCAAAGTCGAAATCCCGGCCCGACCCCACGACGCTCTTGCAGGCAATCGCCTGGGAGCTGCCGTTCGACTGCTCGACCACGAGCGCGCAGTCCTGGGTCGTGTACGATCCATACGAGACCCGCGCGGACGAGGCCACCCGCGAAGCGAGGCTCGGGGCCCCGAGGTTTCTTCCATAGACGATGAAGTTCCGCTCGTTACTGCCGCTGGTTGGGAAGGGCAACGCGCACGTGACGTTCGTGATCGACGGTCGGGCATAGGAACCGAGGGCGAGGCTCGAGATGGCCGAAAACGTCACGTTCCCCAGTGTCGGAACGGTCATCACCAGCGTCAATTGCCAGTAGAGACCCGCGCCAATGCCGGGGGCGGACTTGCACCGCACAACCGCGTTCCCCGGTTGCAAGGTGCAGTTGGTCGCGACAAAGGGGAACCCCGAGCCGTACGGACCGTAGCGGACGTCCAGGGTCGGGATCGCGACCACGGAGCCCTCGCCGCGCTGGGCAAAGCCCATGTTGCTCCCCTGAAGCTCGAGGTCCTCGCCGCCGATCGTCGAGAGCTGTTGTTGTCCATTGCCTTTGCCCAGGATCATCACGGCGTCGATGGTCGTGTCCTGGACGTTCACGACGTTGACGACCACCGTGGCCGTGATCACGATCGGTGTGGGGCTCTGGTCCTCGGCGGCGATCGTCACCCTGTAGCTCTGGATGGTCTCAAAGTCCAAGAGGCCATGGACCGTGACCTCGCCGCTGCTCGGATCGATCCGGAAAACCTCGCTCCCCGCGGGGTAGATCTCCGCGAGGCGATAGCGAATTGTGCTGAACGCGACGGTGCCAACGTCCGGGTCCGAGGTCTTGGTGGTCCAGAGCGAGGTCCCGACGCTCGTGCCCTCGTTGACGCTCACGGTCATCGGCAAACCGACAAACTGCTGCGGCTCGTTTACGTCCGTGACCTGAATGACCAACGGGATCGTGGCGCTGAGCCCCAGGCGATCGACGACACGGAGGGTCACGTTGTATCGGCTCTTGGTCTCGTAGTTGAGGGCCTTGACCAGGGACAACCTCGCGCAGGCACTTCCCCGATCCGCATCGAGCTCACTGCGAACCGCGAATGGCGCGCACTCGGCGACGGAGGCCGGAGGGCAGACGAGTGAGTACACGAGCGCGGGGCCGTCGCCTTCATCCGGATCCACGGCCCCGAGACACCGCGGGAACGTCGTCGTCTGCACCGGGGCCGTCTCCAAGAGGTCGAAGATGACCGGCTCGGTCATCGACATAAACGCCGGCGGCTCGTTGACGTTGGTGACCTGGATCGCGAGGTCGCGGACCGCGCACATGATCGACGGATCGCAGACGACGACCGTGCAGGCGAAGGTCCGCTGCTGTTCGTAGTCCAAGGCCCGACCACTGCGCAGACGGAGGTCCCCGAGACTGGGGCCGATGCTGAAGGTGTCGGCACAGACCGTGTCGGCCTTGGACTGCAGGGAAAAGGTCACCACGTCCTTGTCCGGATCCTGCACGAACGCCCCGAGAGCCGACGGGCCAACGAGTCCCAATGGAGCGAGATTCTCCGCGACAGTGATCGTCGTCGGGGCCGTCGGGAGCCAGATAGGGGCGAAGTTGGACTTGCTCGTCTCGATCCGCACGCTCGCACTCGTGCTGCAGCGGGGGCGGCCGCTGTCGGTGACGTTGATCGTGAGTTGATGGGTCACCGGGTAGACCAGCTCCTCGGCCGTGGGGTCTCGAGTGACGACGAGTTGGCCCGTGTGGCGGTTGATCTCGATCAACCCCGCGGGGGCATCCGAGTCGCCGAGACTGTAACTCAGGACGTCTCCGACATCCTGGTCCCGAGCTGGTAGCGGGTAGCCGATCAGCGTCCCGCGGGTCGAGCGCTCGCGGATCGTGAACGTGAGGTCCTCGAGCGTCGGGCAGTCGTTGGCGTTGACGACCGAGACGGTCACGTTCCCGCGGGCCTTGAGCCCCGTGGGGTCCGTGGCCTCGACGGTCACGACGTACCGCGAGACCGTCTCGTAGTCGACAATGCCCGTGTGCCGGGGATTCAGTCGGACGACGACCACGCTGTTGCCGCTGCTGTTGACGCACTCGGTCGGCGACAAGGTCTCCATGATCCCCGTGACATTGGCGAAGACCGCGAGCTCAAACATCGCCGGTGGCGTTGATCCTGTCGGCGGGACGATGACATACGAGGCGCAGGAACCGGCGTCGGGGTCCGATGCCCGAATCGAGCACAGGGCCGACCCGGAGCCATCCTCGCCCTGCATGAGCCGCTCGGTATTCTCGACAATCGCACATCGGCTCGCCGCCAGTGTCGGCGGTTCCGGCACATCCGTGATCGTCACGAGGACCGTGTTGAATCCGCAGAGCCCCACAAGCTGGCGATCGCAGATGCGAATCGAGAGCACGTAGCGCGTTGGATCCGTCTCAAAGTCCAAGACCCGTCGTGTCCGAAGCACTCCCGTGGTCGCGTCGAGTGTGAACGGCGCGGCACTGTCGAGCAACTCGAAGCGATTCTGGGGACTCGCATCGGGATCCAGGCCCCGGATGGTCAAAACGACGGTCCCCGGTGCTTGGTTCTCGAGAATCGTCCCCTTTTGCACCGAGGGGATCGTCGGTGGCTCGTTCACATCGTCGACCTTGATCCAAATGGTCTTGACGTCGGTCCACTCGCCGTCCGAGTACTGCACGCGGAGGGCAAACGCGGCCCGGGTCTCAAAGTCCAGCGATCGCAGGGCCCGGAGCTGACCGTCCTCGGCACGGATCGCAAACGTCCCATTGCCATCATCCAGTAACGAAAAGCCCGGCGAACGTCCGGGGGCGGGACCGTCAACGTCCTCGACGCGCAATGGGCGCCCGACGCTCGTCCCCGGGGCGAGATTTTCGGCCATCGTGAAGTTCACCGGGACGAGCGTCGGGGGCTCGTTGACGTCTTGGACGTAGATCGTCAGGACCATCGACGTTGAGAGCGGCTCGCAGAGCTGTACCAGCGTCGGATCCGTGATCGCACACGGAACGACGCCTCCGTCCGTGACCGTCACGAATACGGCGATTGTGGGCGTCGACTCAAAGTCCAGGGCCGTCATCGTCGAGAGCCAGCCATCGTCGGAGATCCGCACGAGGCTCGTGGCATTCTCGAGGCTGAAGCGCAGCCCGTGGGGGCTCTGGCGATCGGGGTCGACGGCCAGGACCCGCCCGATGCGGGTCCCATTCAGCGCGTTCTCAGGGACCGCGAATCGGGGCATGGCCGTGAACACCGGCGGCTCGTTGACGTCGAGGACCGTGACCAGGACCTGCGCGACAGCCGAGAGCGCCAGCGGGTACCCCGGATCCGTGACCCGGACGTCCAAGAGATAACTCGGCGTGCGTTCAAAGTCGAGCGCCAGGGGCCACTGCACGCGGAGCTGGCCCCCGCAGCCGTCGAGGGCAAAGGGCGAGGCCCCCGTGTCCTTGTCCACGAGCTCGTAGCGCAGGAGACTCGACTGACCGCCGCCGTCGGGGTCCGTGGCCCGGAGCGGGGCCCCGACGACCGACCCCGCGGGGGCGTTCTCGAGGACCGAGAGCACGTACAGCGCCCGCTCAAAGGCCGGGGGCTCGTTCACGTCGGTGATGGTGATCGTCACCTCGCGCTGGTCCGAGAGCCCGTGGGAATCCTCGACCCGGACGAGGATCGGGATCGTCGTCCGGTTCTCAAAGTCAAAGGCCCCGGGGCGGGCGACGGTGACGTTGCCATCGGCGGTCACGAGCACGTCCGTCGAGGGATACGCCAGTGAGAACGTCACCGCGTCCCCGCGATCGGGGTCGTCGGCTTCAAGGCGGCCGATCCACGCCCCGAGGGACGGGTTCTCGTGGATCGTCAAGACCGGCTCCGGGCGGAGCCGCGGGGCTTCGTTGACGTCCTCGACGACGATCACGAGCTCCCCCTCGGCCGTGCGTCCCATCGAATCGGATACCAGAACCCGCAGGATGAGCCGTGGGGGCTCGTGGACGATCGCCAGGGTCTCGTAGTCGACGGCAAAGCCCCCAGGGCCCACGGTGACTTGTCCGTGGGGAGAGACCGACAAGAACTCGGCATTGGGGCCCACGAGCACCACCTCGAGGGGCGCGGGGATGGCCCCGATGAGCAACGTCCCCGTCGGGGCCGCGAGGGACAAACCCGCGCGGATTGTCCTCGAGAAGACACTGAAGATGCGAGTTGCGGTGCTGCTCTGGGCGAGCACTTGCTGGCCGCTGCTGAGGGTGAAGCCATTGGTGGTGACCCACGTCGGTGGGGCCGAGGCGAGGTCCGAGTCGATGAGCACAAAGACCACCCCGGCGCTGGCGATCTGGAGCGTCGTGCTGGTCCCCAGAGGCGTGTTTGCGTCCACGGGTTGCAAGATAAACGCCTCGTCAAGCGACTCGGGGATGGTCATCCACTCGGTGTCGTCGCCGCCCGTGGCAAAGACCGCAGCAGATCGACGCAGTGTCGTCGTCACGGACGTCACCGTCACTGCGCCACCGCCGCTGGATCCTGAGGCCGTCGCCGTCGCCGCCACCGCTGTCGCTGTCGGGCTCTGCAGTGTAAAATACGCGGGGTCATCGCGTTCCGGATCCGAGAGCTCGATCGAACCGACGAACGTGCCCGCGGGAGCTGACTCGGGGCATCGCAAGAACGACTGCGCTGCGATGCGCGGGGCCTCGTTGACATTCTGCACGAGGATCCAGACATCTGCCACCGCCGAGGCCCCGCCCCGTTCGTCAACGCACTGGGCCTGGAGGTGATATCGGCGCTGGGTCTCAAAGTCCAAATGCGTCGTGTCCACACGGAGATCGCCGGTCATCGCATCCACGGAGATAAACGACCACGACGGCGGCATCGACACCAATTCGTATCGAACGACGGCACCAAAGTCCTCATCACTGCACGAGAGCGAGCCCACGGGGACGAGTGACGAGGACAACGATGATGTCGTGCCTTCGGAGACGTAAAAGGTGGCGTTCTGCAGCATTGGGGGGTCGTTGACGTCCTGGATCTCGATGATCAGGGACGCCGTCGTCCGGAGCCCCGCGCGATCGCGGATCAACACCGAGAGCGTCACTTCCCGCCGGGCTTCATAGTTCCAGACACTCGCATCCCGCACGTTGAGCACGCCGTCCGCGGTGCCGAGACTCAACGCCCCCGCCGGCGACTGCCCAAGGAGCTCAAACGTCAGGGTGTCCCCTCGGTCCGGATCGGCGACGTCGATGGCCCCGATCATCGTCCCTGGAGCGACGTTCTCTGCGATCGCTAGCGGACGCATCGTCGCGTTGATCCGTGGGGGCTCGTTGACGTCAACGACGACGATCTGAACGTGGCCGTGGCACGAGAGCCCCGGGCCGGTACTGGGCACGTCCGTGGCCTGATATTCAAACTCGTACGAGCTCTGCGTCTCAAAATCGGCATACGACGAGGTGTCCTTGCCTCGAAAGGACAGTGCCCCTGTACCATAGTCGATGGCAAAGGGCAACGCCCCGACGACTTCGGATGGAGGCTCAATCAGCAAGTAAACGTGGGGCTGACCGACGTCCGGGTCCTTGGCCACTGCTACGCACGGGCCAGACGTCCCCGGAGCACCGCGTTGGATCGTCGGCGAGTTCTCCAGGACCCAGCACTGAACCGGCGGACACACGGGCGGTTCGTTACCATTGAGCACGGCCACGCGCAGTGGGACCTCCGTGGTGAGGCCACTCTGGTCCGTGGCTTGAACCGTGAGATTGTACGAAGCCTTGGTCTCGGTATCCAGTAGGCCACGTTGTCGCAAGGCCAAGGCCCCCGTCGTGGGCTCGAGGACGAAAAGTGACGTGACGTTCCGGCCGTCACTGGTATCCAGCGGGGCGAGCGAATAACGGAGCTTGTCCCCATCGTCCACGTCCCGAGCCCGAACGATCCCGATCGTCGTGAACGACGGACTCAATTCGCTCATGGCAAAGTCATAGGACGCCTGCACAAAGACCGGCTCCTCTTGGACGTCTTGAACGACGACGACAAAGTCAAACGCCACCGGATCATTGACTGAAGTGCCGATGACGGCGGTGACGGTCAACACTGGGGGCTCACGGCCCTGTTGCTCGCGCAGAGTCTCGTAATCGAGGGGCACACCGGTCGTCACGAGGGTCCCATTCGACAGGAGGTCGAGGGCGCCATCCACAGGCTCGACGGAAATCAATCGAAACCAAATCGCATCGCCCTCGGGGTCCGTCGCGCTTAAATGCCCGAGAATTAGACCATCCGGAGCGTTTTCGTCCACCACGAGCGACTGAATCGAGGTCCTGACCAGCACTGGCGGCTCGTTGACATCTTGGACAAAGATCACGACCTGGACCGTGTCGGAGAGGAACCCCACGCCGGTGTCCGTGACCGACAACTGCAGGCGATAGATTCGCTGTCGCTCATAATCCAAGGGCTCACTATCGGTCACCAATTCGCCCGATCGGCCATCGTCATTGACGACTGGTGCTCGAACTCGGGCCACGGGGACGAGGGGCGTGTTGACTTGGTACAGCAACCGCTGGTTCGCATCGACATCCGAGGCCTGAATTCGCGATAAGAGCGTCCCCGGTGGTGCATTTTCATTCACAAAGACGCAGAAATGCTCGTTTAGATCATAGCGCTCGCGGAGGATGCCGTCGTCCCCAACAAAGCAATTGCGAGGCAGCATGGGGGGCTCGTTATCGTCATCGACGGCGATTTTCACTTGGCATGTCGCTGAGTTCCCTGCACTGTCGATGGCTTGAATCGACACAAGGTATTGTGCTTGCTGCTCAAAGTCCAATACGGCGGAGGTTCGGAGCTGACCAGTGTCCTCATCTACGGTGAATGCATCCGTATCGTGCGACGTCAGATTGGGGATGAGCACGTAGCGCAGAGTATCGTGAGCGTCGACGTCGATCGCTGTTAGCGGAGGCCCCACTGGTGTTCGACTTGGGGCGTTCTCCTTGACGAACCTCGTCGCCATGGTCGCCATTATCGGCGGCTCGTTGACATCGACAACTTGAATGGTCACCACACACGTCGACGACAATGACGAGACGGATTTGCTCTTGCCATCGGCGCCGATGTCCGTGAAAGTATCCGAAATGCGAAGTTGGAGATCGTAAATGGCCGTCGTCTCGAAATCCAAGTACCCCCTTGTAGGCGAGAGATGGAGCCAAAACTCCTGGGGCGAATACTGTCGGACCTCGAATCGTCCGGCGTCATCTGAATCGCGCTTGTCGAGAACCTCAAAGGCGGTGATCGCGTTCCTGGTCGTCGAATCAGGGTCGGTCCAGTTGAGGCGGGCGATGGCAGATCCATTTGTCGTCGTCTCGAGTACTTTGAAGACCGTTGATAAACAAATCGGGGGTTCGTTCACGTCGAGGACATTGACCACCACGGGCCCATACGTCGCTGCCAGGCCCGTGCGATCCCGAGCGCGAACTGTGAGTTCGTATCTCGAGCTGGTCTCGTAGTCCAGACGATGCTGGGCCTCAAGTGCCACGCGGATCTCACCATCGCAGGAACGCACCGAGAAGAGATCCACCGTCGATCCTCGTTGGTCTAGCGCGCGGACGAGTTCATAGGTCAGGGTATCCCCTGCATCTGGGTCCTTGGCCCCACTGAGTGTGCCCACAGACGAACCCCGCGTTGCGTTTTCAAAGACACTAAACTCCTTCTGTGGGGGAAATGTCGGAGCTTCGTTTACGTCCAGGACTTGAATCGTCACCGACGCTGTTGAGCTCATGTTGCGGTTGTCGATGGCCTTGATCATCAGCTGATACGACGATGTGCTCTCAAAATCCAGGATCCCCATGTCAGCATTCGGGTTCAAACGAATGCGACCGTCATCAGAGAGGATGAATTGTCTCGCCCCGCTGGTGATGGCAAAGCTCATGGTGTCGTTCTCAGGATCCCACGCGACCACGCGTCCATCCGCCCCGAGACCGTCGGGCGTCGTCGAGACAAAACTCCCTGGCGGCGCGGATTCGAGGATCCAATAGGTCTGCGGGAGCACCTGCGGGGCCTCGTTCACGTCGCGAATCGTTACAATTAGTGATGTTCGACACGTGAGTTGCCCCCCGTCCGTCGCCTCGACCGTGATGGGAATCGCCTTGATACGTTCGTAATCCACCGGCGCGATGACCGAGAGCTCGGCCGTCGTGGCGTTTAGTGCGATGAGGCCTGTGTTGGACTCGACGAGGGCGTAACGAAGCTGCGACCACTTGGAATTGGCGCAGAATGCGTCTGGGTCATTCGCCACGACACTCCCAACGACGCCAACCGCATTTTCATTCCACATCCAGCTCGCGTTCGTTGGCATCAACGGAAAGCTGCAGACTTCATTCACGTCCCCAATGCGAACGGTCACATCCTTTAGCGTCCGCAAGGACGGAGATCCATTATCCTGCACAGCGATCGTCAGGGTGATCGTCTGCACGGCCTCAAAATCGAACACACTCGGATCTTTGACCGTGAGATCTCCAGTCGATGTCGCTGCCGAGACGACGTCATTGAGGGCACGAGACACCGTCGTATTGTCCCGCTTGAGGATTTTCGTCGATGTGACCTGGAAGCTCACGACTTGGCCTTCGTCCTGGTCACTCCACGCAATTTGGCCGATCTTGGTTGCATTCACCGGATTCTCGGCAAGTGTAAAATCAATTGAGAGAACTGACGGAGGGTCGTTCCGATCGATGACGAGGATTGCGAGCGTCGTGGAAGCACGAAGACCCCCAAGGTCTGTGGCCACCACTGTCACCGAGTACTGCGACTTGATCTCGTAGTCGAGCTTCTTTCGCGTCGAGATCACGCCGCTCTTGGGATCAATGGTGAACGTCTGTGTCGAGTCAATGAGCGCGAATGATAGCGCGTCACCCGCATCGGGATCACTCGCGATCATAGAGCCACTCAACGCCAACGTCAAACTCTCATTGGCATAAACGGTCGAGCCAACTGCGAGATTCTCGGGCATATATGCCAGCGCATTGATGATGAGGATCGGGGGCTCGTTGACATTGTTGACGTCAATCCGAACACTCGCGAATCCCACAAGGCTCCCCGCCCCGTTGTCTTGCGCACTCACGGTCAAATTGTACGATGACTGAAGTTCGTAGTCCAGCGCCGCTGAGTTACTGACGATGATCCGGCCGTCACCGCTGATCGACATAATGGCAAAGGCCTCGCGATCGTTGCCGCTGACGATCCCGTACTTCAGCGTCGTGTTTTGAAATGCATCCGAGTCGATGGCCACGACAGTACCCACCACAGCGAGTCTGGCCCTGTTCTCGTCGACTTTGAAGCTGTACGACTTTGTCCTGAATACCGGCGGCTCGTTGCTATCAACAACGTTGATCACCACGCCAGCAGTATCCTCCAAGCCCCACTGATCCTTCACCACCACGCGAGCTTCGTACTGGGATAGGGATTCGTAGTCAAGGACATTGGCCATTGCAAGCGTCAGCGCGCCAGTTGTCGACAGGGCGAACGGGAACGCCGATGACGGGGCCGACGTCGTGAGGCGGTAACTCAGCCGGGCATTAGCATCCGGATCCGAGCCAGAGACGTAGCCCAACAAGAAGTCCACAGCGGCGTTCTCGGCGACGCTCATTGCAAAAACCGCTTGACCCATTTGCGGAGGCTCATTCACATCGAGCACCATTAAAGCCACCGTGATCACTTGGCTCGGGTTGTGGTAGTCGCTGGTCCCTCCTGCAACGGCAACGACGATCTCACACGACGACTGCGTCTCATAGTCAAACTGTCCTCGCGCGACCGTGAGCTGTCCACAGGCGTCGATTCCAAATGCAATTCCCCGTGGACAGGTCGTATTCAGCACCATCAGAGGGACCGTGCACTTACGACTCGAGTCCCCATTCTCTTCGTCAACCACAAACGTCCCAAGCTTGGGGCCGACGATTGCTCCTACCGTTGCATTCTCAAGAACCGACACTTGGACGAGATCCCGGACAAGGCGTGGGGGCTCATAGACGTTATTCAATCGGATTTCCTGGCGCTTCCGGGTAGTGAGCCCTCCAATGTCGCGAACGCAGACGTCGATCCAAAACACCGACTGAACCTCGAAGTTTAGCGCCGACGCATTCATTACCACGATCTGACCGGCGTTTTCGCCATTTCGATCGATCACAGAGAACGCGTTTTCATTGCTCTGTCCGCAGTCAAAGTACATAAGGACGTCCCCCGCATCGGGGTCTTCGGCCTTGAGAACCACAACGCGGGTCCCACTCGGAGAATTCTCATCCAGGGACGCGCTTTGTTGTGGACCCGGAAACACCGGTGCCTCGTTGACATCGGAAACGCGGACGATTCCAGACGTCTCGGCAGTCAGCTCGCCGTCACTCACTTGGACATGTACGTGGAAGAAGTTTCGCTGTGGATCCTCGAAATTTAGGCTGCAGCCGAGTGCCACAAGCAGTTCGCCTGATGTCGCGTTTATTCCAAAGCACGGGATATCGGTCAGGTTTTGACGATCTCGAATCGAGAGAATGCGAAAACGAAGGTCAGTGCCCTGATCCGGATCGCTTGCGCGAACAGGAGAGTTTCCGACACCAGATCCAATGATGGCATTTTCTGGGACCAGCAGGTCAAAGGTCTGAATCCCTGGTGGTTCATTCACATCGGTGACTTGCACGGTAAGCTCAGCGTCCGCTTGAAGTCCGCCTCGGTCAGTTACCACCACAGAGAGTCGCAAGAACGGCGTTTGTTCGAAATCCAGTGGAGCGATCGTTGTTAGTTGACCTGTTGTGGGATCGATGGACACGACTGAAGCGACTGTGCTGTTGGCAAAGGCAAAGCGGAATGTATCAACGCCCAGATCGGGATCCATGAGTAACGCGGAGAACCGGAGACCGATGGCGGTCCCAGTGGGAGTTGATTCGGGAATGCTCACATGTTGCGAATCGAGTTTTGGTGCTTCATTCACGTCATTGATAGCGACCTGGACATCCGTGGTGGCAAAGAGGCCCTGCGAGTCCATCACCTTGATCGACAGTATGTAGCTATTGGTGCTTTCATAGTCCAGATCGTCTGATTTCACGTAGAGCACGCCGGTTCTTGCATCGATGCCAAACATTGTCGGGGGATTTGCCACAGTCGATGGGGGGCGTCGTTCGTGAACGATGTTGAAGGTGACAATATCCCCAAGATCCGGGTCGACGACGGCGATTGCCGGTGACAACAATGTTCCAGTCAGCGAGTTCTCGTCAACGCGGTAGTTGATTGATGCCGAGGCATTGACGAACACTGGTGGCTCGTTCACATCCCGAACGCGAATGCGGAGGGCGTGTGGTGTGCTCATCGCCCCACGGCTATCGACGGCAACAACCGTCAGCGAGTACTCGCTCATGCTCTCAAAGTTGAGCGATCCTTGTGTCAATGTGATCGAGTTGTTGACAATGTCGAACAATCGAGACGACAATGCCACGTTCAATTGTAGTTGGACCACATCCTTTGAGCCATCCGCGAGGTAATCAGGATCAAACAGCGACACTACACCACTCGCAACGGTGCCGATTGGAGCATTCTCGTCAATTTCAAACACCGACATTGCTCGGATCGTCGGTGGCTCATTGAGGTCATGAATGTGAATGTCAACTGGCTGCCACTCCGATCGTAGCCCTCCACCATCAACCGCTCGCACCCAGAGCGTGCAGCTACGGATCAACTCGTAGTCCAATCTCAGAGGCTCGACGACGATGACAGCCCCTTCAGCTGTCACGGCGAGGGGGCAGGAATATTCGACCAAGTCACTCTTGCGTTGAACTTCCCATGAATGTGTTCTCCACTCGCGCACCACACTTGCCGTGTCCGGGTCCCCGATGCTCAGCTGACACACAACTCGATCCTGAAACGCGCCAATGACACCAACATTATATGGAATCTCGTCGACAACACACACAGTTGGTGTCACGATCGTCGGCGCCTCGTTTGCATCGAGAATTTTCAGCGTCAACGTTGCGCACGTTTGCAAGGGAGGGTGCCCTAGATCCGATGCGCACACGCGTAAGAGTAAAATTGGTGTCAACTCGAAATCCAAGATGTCTCGAGACTGGAGAGTAAGAGCCCCTGTGGTCGGATGTAATGCAAATCCCTGGGATGGCTTTCCATCTTCAAACGAGTACTGAAGTGATCCAGTCGACAGTAAGGGAGCGTCAGGATCGGTGGCCTTAACGTGGCACAATTGCACCCCTACGTCTGCATCCTCGCCAACAAAGCACACATCATCGTGGACTATTGGGGCCTCATTTACATCGTCAACTGAGATCGCCACTTGGACCAACGCGCTCAGACCTCCCTGGTCAGTCACTTGAATACCAAGCACGTAGGAATTTTGTCTTTCATAGTCAAGTAAATCAATGGCCGTCGACAGTTGACCCGTACTATCGCTAATGAAGAAAGCCGGTGGTGTCGGGTTCCCGAAGGCAATCGAAAACTTTAGAACATCGCCTGCATCCGGGTCCTCGGCAAGCACAATGGCATTCGGCATTACTGTTCGCGGAACTACAAAGGCAACCAAAGTGATCATCATCAGAGTCACGGCAACATATTTACGGGTGCTACGTTTTGCAAAATCATGATACCTTCTCGAAGTGTGACAACAAGCGTCGGCGGGACGGTCAATGGCCGATCGTACGGGCCAACTTCACCAAACCCACTCCCGAGCAACAACAAGCTCACGGACGGAGACCCCGTCAAGTCACCCAGTGTCGAGGAGAGCAAACTTGTAAGATCTGGTGATCGAAGAAGGGAACTGTCGATGACCGCGTCACTTGCCCAAAGTACAAAATCGGCAGATGCAAATTCGTTCACTGTCCTTGTCGAGGAGCTCGATGGAATGGTCGAGACAAGACGATGGATCTCAAGGGAAAAAGGGCCAACGTGACCAGATGGCGCGGTCAGTTCGAGATGGATGGAGCCGAGTAACAGCGCCGACTCGGGGAAGCGAATTGCCGGGAATCGTATCCCGATGCCAATGTCCTTTTCGGTGAATGAATCGTATCCCATTCGCAGCGATTGACGCGAACTATTGACGGAAAAGCCCGCCCCCGGTGTGGAGCGATTGTAAATGATCTCGAAATCATCGGCAGATGAGATCACGGGAACTCGCAGTACTTGTGTTGGCAAATCCGTGGTACTCGCATAGCGACCTGTCGATGGAATTAAAAATTGAAGGTTGTGGGTCAGTCCGGGTCCATTCCATCGCAACCAGAGAGTGCGACTCACCTTCCGATACATGAACTGACAGATCCGAGGCAGTTGGCGACTCGTTGACGTTGATCGCGTTGATCGCGACCGAGCAGATCGTGGAGAGTCGACCAGCGCCATCGTGAAACGCACCGTCGTCCCATACAACAACTGAAATTGATGCATTCCGTCTTCCGGGGTCCTCAAAGTTGAAATTCACGTTGTCTTTGACGAAGAGCTGGCCAGTGATTGGATGCACACTGAGGAATGGGTGCTCGAGGGAGAAGGTGAACCGCGTGCCGACGTCAGCGTCGGTCATAAAAGCCGACAGTGGCGTCCCAATTGGTGTTCCGACCTGAGAATTTTCTGCAACCGTGAATGCAATTCTGTCCACGCCGCATGATGGCGGGGAATTGGTCGAGATCACTCGGATCAAGACGCGCACGTGATCCTGCAGTCCAGTTGAATCCGTTACAGTAGCTAGCAAGATAAGCGTGGTGTTATCGGGGACAGCTTGAAGCGGAGATGGATTCACGACGAACACGTCACCCGTCGAGGCATTCACCGCCAAAACTCCGTAGCCATCGAGCGTGTTCACTGGCAGCGACGTCGTGTTCTCCACACTCCCAATAGTGAAAGTTAGATGGTCGCCTGCATCCTCGTCATGCGCATGCAGACTCCCGATCACTGCCTTCGGCTGAGCGTGATTGGCGACGCTCATTTGAACAAATCCTTCGAGAGGGGTAAAGAAAACCGGGGGATCGGCCTCGTCCCGAATGGACACCTTCAAGAGCGATCGAGTACACAGCAGATATGGATCGCAAGCCTCGAGTTCATACTCATACGATCTTCGTTCTTCGAAGTTGAGCCGGCGGAGAAGAACAAGCTCGGGAGCTGTGGGCTCGACAAACGCAAACATCTGATCCGCCGTCGAGTCCTGTAAAGTGGAATACGTGAGAACTTGATGCGCGTCCTCGTCCGATACCGGCCACGTGAACACCACTCGCCCAACGCCGTAGGCCTCGCCGATTGATGCAGTGACTATGGCCTCACTCGTGGGTGCTTCGTTGACATTTCTCACGGTCACAGTGATGGTTGATATCGTGGAAAGCCGCGGTGATCCGTTATCCGTCACGCGAACCTTGATCCACATTGAGTGTGAGCTCATCGTCTCGAAATTGACAGAATTACCTGGACGAACAGAGACACGGCCGGTAAATGGTTCAATCGCAAAAACATCTTTTGTCGACTGCTCCATTATTTCGAAGAAGAGCGTATTGCGGTGATCAACATCGAACGCCTCCAGCGTGTACACGTCGCCAACCGTACCTTCATCCACCTGAAAACCCTGGGGTTCGACAACTAGCGGCGGTTCGTTGACGTCGAGAACTGTGACCAGCAATTCACACTGGGAGCACGCGTCGTGGGCATCACAGGCGCGATAGGCAAATTCGTAGCTCATTTGCGTTTCGAAGTCGAGATCGCCCTTGAGGGTGACAACGGTAGTGTGATCGAGACGTATGATATTTAGATATTCTGGGTCCACGAGTGTGAAAACGATGGGATTTCCTAGATCGGCCGCGTCGACGTCGATTGCAGATAATGTCGTGCTTAGTCGCGTCCCACTAGGGGCGTTCTCGGCCACAAACACATGCGCGCTTGTGCATTGGGGTGGTTCATTGGCGTCCGTGACTCTGACCGTCACCATCGTTGTACTATGCAACATCCCGTCTGAGACGGCGACCTCAAATGTGTACTCGGTCTTCGCTTCAAAATCGAATGCCGTGGCGCCAGACACACTAACCGTGCCGGAAGTTGGATCAACCGAAAAACTTCGAGATTGACTCGATGGAAGCAGACTGTAGATGAGGATCGAGCCCTCATCCGGATCGACTGCGCGAATAACCCCAATGATCGTGCCATTCGCTGCATCCTCCGAGACAATAAATAACGTTGTGCTTGGCTGAAATACTGGGGCTTCGTTCACGTCAATTACACTCACCGAAACTGGTATTCGCGTGAACACCCCTGGCGAGACCGTGTCAGCTACCAAGACCACAAGAGGTATCACCCCTGGAGTCGATTCAAAGTCCGCGACTTGGCGCGTACGTAGTTGGCCACTGCAGCTCTCAATCATAAACATATCCGAGTACTGTGATGTTTGGAGCTGAAACGCGTAACTGTTGTTCTCTGGGTCCCATACGGCTTCTCTCAGCGCGTATCCAATGGCAGTGGACGTGGGGAGATTCTCTGGCATAGTAAGTGAGACCTCATCACGTCGCAGCTGCGGAACCTCATTCACATCCTGGACGAGAATCGTCACATTTCGCACTGTTGAGGCAACGCCGGCCTTGTTCACGACCATTCTCACTGACAGATTGGGCGTCAACTCGAAATCAAACGCATTTACCAGTGTGACGACCCCTGTCGAGGCATCGATTCGCAAGAACGGGTCACCACCAAGCAGGCCAAATGACAGACGCTCTGTGGTTGGCCTATCGGGGTCACTGGCGTTAACCATGAACAGCGTGCGTGGTGTGAAATCATTTTCTGGCACAAGAACTGACGATACCGGTCCATGAATCAACGGTGACTCTTCAACGTTCAAGACAGATACGTAAACAGTCTCTTCCCCAGTCAGAAAGCCTCCGTCGATGACTTGAACTTGCAGCGCATATTCCGATTGAGATTCGAAGTCGATGGCTTCTGGTGAATACAGAGTCATGGCACCCAACACACTGTCCACTCGAAAAATCGAGGAATTTAGCAGTCGGAAACGAACTTGGCCCCATGTCAATGAGGTGTCAGGATCCGCAGCAACGATGGTGTGGATTAGACTTCCTCGGCTGGCATTTTCGTACACATAGGCTCGCTGTCCGTGAGCGATGATAGGCGGTTCGTTGACGTCGACCAGATGAATCACCAGCATGCCAATCGTCGTTTTCGCTTGCATGGAGTCGTCAAAAATCAGAATTGGGCACTGGATATCACGCTGTGCTTCGAAATCGAAAGCTCGTGCGTCACGGACGACAACTTCATTGGTACCATGTAGTATTGAGGCTGGACAAGTGTCATCGTCGAGGAAAAAGATGGTGCTTCGCTCCAATGGCTCAATCACATCCACTTCGACGAATCCAACACGGTCGCCTGCACTTGGGTTTTCTGGGATTGATAGTGATGCCGTGGGCAGTCGGGGGGCATCGTTTGCGTCGGTAACATCGAGTGATACCTTGCAAGAATCTGTCAGATTCATGAGGTCACGGACGACAACATTGACGGAATAAGCAGTCTGGAGTTCATAGTCCATCCACTCTGTTCGATAACGTAAATCGCCTGTTGTTGCGTTGATGCTGAGCCCGGGCGGACGATTTTTGTTGTCGATCTGAAAGGTGAGTACGTCATGCACATCGGGATCAGCGACGGCAACGCCATCGTTTAATGATCGTTCTATTCAACACAACCACGTCAGAGTAGATGAATACTCTCATCGGCACCTCGAGCATACCTGGTGCAGGTCCCCATAACTCGAATTGCAAGCATGCGCTTCCGTTCCAACTCAAGGGCACGATGCGAAGGTCACTCGCGACCACATTTCCAAGCAAAACACTTACTGAACTGGAGTTGCTGGCATTGCTCACGTGGAACTCGGTCGGTTGGGCTGGTACGAACTGCTGACGGCCACTCAGTCGTGTGTCAATCCGAAAACGCGTTAGCAGACCAGACACTCCGCTTTGAGTGTGTCCTTGAGCGATATCGATCTTCGTGACCATTGTCGGGCGAGGAAAAGAAATCTGAACCCACTCATCCGAAGTTTGCGTCAACGGACACCAAGCCCCAAGCCCATTACCAAGGCGAACGGCATCCATACCGTCCTGCCCATAGCCGTGCTGTTTGGCGAGGGACAGGAAGGAGCTCGCCGAGATGCGCGAAGTTGGGAGGACTATATCGTTGTGGCTTCCGAGCAACCGACGTCGACTACCATGTGGGCAGCATGCAAGGTTTCGCATCTGAACATTCTGTTGGACGCGTCCTGGTATGCGAACGCATGGCCATGTTATCATGCCAATTCCGTTAAACGTGGGAAACGAACGATATATCCCTGAGTCAGAGCAAAATGACTCGAAATCAATCGGATCGCAGAGCCGCAGGTCCAACGAGGCACAGACTTCTTGTCCGAGGGCCTGAGGGACAGAGAGCGTTGTCACGTTGAGTGTCATCAACGTCGGAACTACAACAACGGAAGTCATTAGTCATTAGGTCATTCGTAGCAGTTCAAACAGCCTGGTCCGTTTAAGATGTCACTCACCTGAATATGCATCCAGTAGCTCAACTTGGGCTTCAGTAATGGCGCCGGAAAAGTAATGAAATCGCGAGATCCAACCTGAGAATGCGTCGTCCAACGGTGACAGCATCGCTTCCGTGATGATATCGCGAAATCCAAACGAAAGCGGCAGCGAGGAAACTAGTCTTCCATCCGCATAGAACCGCATTCGAGCCTCCCAAGCCGAGTAAACAAGCGCAACGCGCAACCACTTGTTATCGGTCGGAACGATATCGCTCACCACGCTTGTGTTCCCTGTTGTTACACAGATGTGCGTATCACGCAAGGTGACGTTAAAAGAGCCTCGTTGTCCTTGTGACGCAAAGAGCACGGCATCCTGGCTCTTATTGCCGAGTAAACTCATGGCAACTGTGAAATCCAAGTCCCCAAACGCGACTATGGAGTTGTTGACGGCGATGATGTGCCAACTGTGCCCATCGAAATACCCACCAGGTACTTGCAAGTGGTTGAGCTCTGGTAGAGAATTTTGGTTAGAGAATCATAATACGACAGGCAAATACAAGCGCTTGATGCGCTTATGCGACGTACCGTGAAGAGGAGTTGTGACCGTCTCGACGATCTCCCGTTGGCGAGAGCATACGGTCCGGTCAAGGACTGGAGCTTCGTTGACGTCTCCGACAGTGAGGGCCAGAAATCCGCACCCAGTCATCACGGCGATGAAATTATTCGCCTCGCCGTCATCAGTGGCACAGACGGTAAAGTTGTAGAAGGCAGCACTTTCGAAGTCGAGTGCGGAGCGTAAGTACACGTCGACAGTCGTCGGGCTTGTTGGTCGAAGGCTCAGAATATTCGTCTCGGGTACGATCGAAAACGCCAAGACAGACCCAGCGAATGAATCTTCTCCAATGACTTGACCGATCCGCGATCCTATTGGAGTATCTTCTTTGACTAGCAGCGCCACATTCCTGACACTTGGCGGTTGATTTGCACGACTGATAACAATTCGAAGTCGAAGGTCTGTAGTCGATTCGCGACCTGACCCTGCCTCGTCACGGGCTCGTACTGAAACGTTGTAGACAACTGATGGATCGAGAACGTCGGCAACTCGCAGCGTCCCATCGGCGTCAAGAGCAAATGCTCCTTGGGGGTCCATTTGAACGATGTTGTACATAATGGTGGCTGCCTCGGGATCCAATGCACCACAACGATATACAGGAGCCGACACAACCGTCGCCTCTGGAATGTGGATTGTCACCTCATCAACGGAAAACACTGGGGGCTCATTCACGTCCACTATCGTAATGACCACTTCCAACACAGCCGAATTGAATGCCGAGTCAGTCGCACGTATCATCAATTGCACGCTCTTCAACGACTCGTAGTCAATCAGTCGACCATCGCGCACGAGTATCCTGGAATCGTCTCTGAGTTTGAAATACCCTGATGCTGGGATGGACGACTCGATCACGAATACGACGGAATCTCCAAAATCGGGGTCGTGTACATAATCCGTTAAAGAAACACCAACATCAAAGTCTGTTGGGACATTCTCGGGAATAGATAGAATGACGCGCGGGGACAAAACCACAGGAGGCTCATTAACGTCAACGACTGCAACAATCAACTGCTGTGAGACAGATAGTGAGTTGATACCCGAATCTGTCACGTTGACCGTGAGTTGAAAGCTCGACTCAATTTCAAAATCAACAATTGCATCACGGATTTCTAACTGAGCAGACGTCCAGGATAGAGGAACGACCCGGAACGCCGTGGCACCAAGGCTTGAGGAAAATGAGAACGCCAGAGATTGATTCTCTGGATCAAAACCGGTCAGCCGTGCCACTACTGTGCCGCGTGGTGCATTTTCGATCACTGGAAATACCTCGGCAATGACTGTGGGTGGCTCATTCACGTCCAGTACGTCGACCGAGATCATCGTGGACGTGTTGAGTCCATCTGGGTCGATAATGCGAAGATCAATGCGATAGGATGCTTTCATCTCGAAATCGAGCGTCGCTCCACTCGCAAGAGACAAAACGCCTGATTCGGATATGACAAACGTCGGAATCGCTGGTTGGTTCTCGAGCACAAACCCAAACGATCCATGAACTCGTTCGGGGTCAATTGGGACAATGGCGGTTCCCAAGATTGTGCCACCTGGGGCATCTTCTGGGATTCTCCTGGCGATCAACTGATCCACAATTGGGGGCTCATTGACGTCTTCCACGTTTATAATCACATCGGATCGGGCAGACAGCATCTCCATCCCAGACGAGTCGGTGACCTCAATGGTGATGATATGCTGCATCTGCTTTTCGAAATCCAGAGACTTATTGTCTGCGAGATATAGCTGGCCGTTTGTGGCGTCGATGACGAATAGGTTGTCTGGGCCTTGATGGACGATTGCGAAGGACAACTTTGTCGCATCTGGGTCTATTACCTCAATTGGGCTACCAATAAGACTCCCGGGTGATGCATCCTCGGGGACGGATCGCTGCAACTTGGACGGGTGAACGAGTTCGAGGTTTGACGCTGTCAGCGCCTGCCACGTGCCGTTGCCAAGTCGATATTGAATCTCAATCGGACCGTCGTCTGGTGATATTCCAAAGATTGCGATCTGGTGAAGACCACGATACAGACTTCGATCAGTCGATGCCGCATCCTCGTACTGAAGGTCTTCACTAGGGTTGAACGTTTCCGATGTGTTCAATAACCAGTGATTCACAGTAAACACAGTCTTCATTTCTGTATTCGCTCGGCTGCGTAGTGAAAGAACAGTAGGTTCGGGAAGCAAAAATTTCCACTTGACAGAAAAAACGAACGAATCGCTTCGCCCATTGTCACAGACTAGCGAATTCTTGAGGACCCCGAGATCTGACGCTGTGATTGAGCAAAAACCGACCGTTGGTTGTAGCGGTAACTCTAGAACTTGGGCAATTTCCAGGTTGCCCATGGTACTGCTGGTTCCTGCAGGGCTCTCGTGGGTTGTGACAGAAATGTGATTGTGAGCAAACAGGCGGGGTTCTTCGTTCTGATCAAGGACGTGAATGCGCACGACACCGACAGTTGACAGCGAGGGCGAACCACTATCTCGAACTGTGATTGTGATGCTGTACAGATCTTGCCATTCGTAATCTAGGATAGCACCACGTCGAACAAACATTTGGCCACTGCATGGGACGATACCAAAAATTCCCTGATCATTGCCACCAGAAATCTGAAATGAGAGTGTCTGATCTGCATCGGGGTCTGTAGCATTGAGAGGATCGCCAACTGGAGTTCCGGTAGCGGCGTTTTCAACCACGAATCGGACCGATTCTTTGAGCATCGGAGGTTCATTGACGTCAAGAACTTGCACGACCAAGAGGTTTGTGCTACAGGCACCTCCGAAATCACAGGCTTGAATCGGAAGGCGGTATGCATCTCGTTTTTCAAAGTCCAGTTCACCGCTCATGAGAAGGAGCAGGCTTCCGTTGAACCCAAACGATGAGTTCAACGCATTCAACAACGTGTAATCTATGTGCGTGTCACCTTCCGGGTCCACCACGAGAGGAGTCGAGGCAGTGTCGACTATTACTGTGCCGATGGGAGTGTTCTCAGATACTCCAGTTGATGTTAGTTTGGGCACAGGGGGCTCGTTGATATCGCGAACATAGATAACAACTTGTTGGCTCGTGCTGAGGCCGGCGTTGTCTGTGGCTGTCACGGTCAATTCATGTTTCGGAGTTCGCTCGTAGTCGAATGCCATAGGGTCCGTCGCATAGATCTGGCCAGTCATCGAATTGATTCGAAAAAGCGAACTTGTGTTACTTGGCGAGAGAGTGAAACGCAGTTTATCGCCGGCATCCGGATCATTCCCAATGACAGTCAAGATCGCTTCCGACGGTGTTTGACGGCCCCCGGCAACATACTCGTCGACAGTGCCACTAAGGCCACTCGAAAGAACTGGTGGCTCATTCACATCGAGAACTCCAATAAGAAGCGCGACTTGTGTCGAACACACCGGTTCTGCATCATCCGACACAATCAACAGGGCCTCGATTTGTCGAGACGATTCATAGTCGAGTTCACTGGGATCGCGAACGAAGATTTGACCCGAAATTGCGTCGATCTCGAAAACGTCAGAGTCCAGTTCAAAGCGCACACGTCCAGGTGTCCCAAGGGGACAATCCTCATCGATCACCTTGACTGGATTCCCCACAGCAGTTCCTTTCGGGGCGTTTTCTAGCACACCAAACGTCTGTGCTGGGACGGTGGGGCAATCATTGGTATCAGTGACGTCAACGATAACAGGGCACTGCACTTGATTGATGCTGTCGGAGACTGTGATTCCAAAAGCGATCTGACGAACCACTTCATAATTTAGCATTGCCAGGTCATCTATGAGCACCGCCCCCGTCGAGTTCACCGAGAACCCCTTCGATTGATCAATGGTGTAAGACAACACGGCTCCTTCCGGATCCTGAGCGGAAATTTGGGTGACAAGCGCATGTTGGCCGCGTTGATTCTCCGCAAGTGCAATGGTTACCGAAGTACAAGAGGGCGCCTCGTTTTGATCAACCACGTGGATCTCGAGTGGACAAGTAACCTTCCTTTCATCGGTGAAATATGCGTCCACCGCCAGCGAATATGACGACTGGGCCTCGAAATCCAGCGCAGCTTGTGGCGTGATCATCACCACTCCGGTCGTACGATTCATTATGAATGGGAGCCCGGTCGCGACCAGCTGATAATCGACAAGCACCGATGGGTCGGTGATCAGGACCTTCACCTGTCCGACGGTGGCACCGGGCGCGTTTTCGGCAACATCGAGATGAATTGTGCTAGCCGGACAAGCAACCGGTATTGCGTCTTCAATGAGTGTGATGCGACAGGTTACCGCGACGCTGTTCAAGCCGTCGCTCACTGCGAGAGCCAACTCGAAAAACCGTGGGGATGAAAAGTTGAATGCATTCGAGGCATTGACGATCACGTAGCCATCATTCGTGACGGAAAAGATCGCATCGCCAATTGAATTCCGTGGTGGGTCATTCGTGATCGCGAAGCGCAGTTGTCGACCTTCGGGATCGGCGAGATCGACGCGAGCAACCTTGTACCCCGTCAAAGTCTGAAAGTGAACCGAGCCATTGATAATCAAGGACCCAACAGGCGGCTCATCGACGTCCAAAACGTCGACAATCATCAGACACGAGCCCGTGGCACCGCCGTTGTCCCGGACTTCCACGTCAATGTGATACGTTTGCTGTTTTTCGTAGTCAAGGGGGGACTGCAGTAATACTCGACCAGTGGCATCGACGGAAACGACGTCGGTCGCATTTCTGACGGAAAATGTGAAGATCTGTTCACCTCGGTCTTCGTCGATCACGGAGATAACACCGGGTAGGAGTGACTTGGGCTGCGCGGCTTCGCTGATTTGCTGTCGTGGACAAATTGCGATCGGAGGATCATTTACATCCAGGACAGTGACCGAGATCTCCAGCAACGAGACGAGATCGCGATCGGCGACTCGGATTTTCAGTCGATGCTCGCTCCGTTCTTCATAGTTTAACCCCGTAGTGCCGACACGCAGCTGATCCGTGGACGCATCGTAATAGAATGCACGAGGAACGCTCTGAGAATCGACGGCAAACGTAAGCGTTCGGCCTTCGGGGTCGAAGAATAACGAGCTCAGCGGGACGGGGAGAATCGTATCAGGGGCGACATTTTCATTGATCGTCAGAGCCCCGACACCCCCAACGTACGTTGGAGGCTCATTGATATCGTTGATAGAGATAGAGATCAATTGCTCCGCCGAGAGTGCCTCTGGGGATTGGTCATGGACGCTGACCACCACGTCGATGGTCTTGCGCAAGTCCACAACTCGAAAAAGCCTCGTCCAGACCCCATTTCCGTATCTGACATCCACGACGGCATCGTCGCGGAGGAGCGGCGACTGGATGTCCGTTGCTGCACGAACGGTGATGTTCGACTCCACATTTGCAAGGACCCGAGCGGGCTTTGACAGCGTCACGACCCCTTCCGACGACGTCACTCGCAGGACGAACTTGCTCGTCA